>WPIO01000036.1:0-90000 GCA_009760855.2 Cristatella mucedo
ATAACAAGGTATACAAATTAATTAATTGTATTAAACAATTTGTAAATCTTATATAGGAAATGGATTTTGATGAAAAGTTTGAAAAGATTGTTAAAGAATACTATGTGCGTAAGTGTTTACCTCATCTTTGTAGAAAAGTATTAGGATATACTTTATTCAATTGTGATGACTTTTATAATTGTAAATCTTATCAAGTTTTAAAAGAATTAGACCCATTATTTATTGACACGCTTTTAGAGATGGCTAATAATTATGAAAGTATAAGTAAATGTGTATCTAAAATAGATGATGAGATTAGAAAAATAAATGAGAAAAAAAATTAGATTCTATTAAACAATCTTAAATCTTATATAGAAAATGGAAGATAAAATTGCAAGAATAGTAGATAATAACGCTGGAAGAGAATATGCACATAAAGTTTGTGTTAGATATTTTGGAATATATTTTAGTGTAAGTGATGTAGAAAAAATAAGTCATTATATTAGTAATCTACCTGATTCAACTATAAAAAAGTTACTTAAAATATGTGATATAAATGATGAACTAGATAAGAGAGAAGATTTGATATATTCTATTTATGAAAATGTTCTTGAATAATATATAGAAAATGGATATTGCAAGGATTCTATGTTGTGAAAGAGTTAGATTATATTTGTTCAGGAGTTTTAATTTTTGTATTATTATATAGGAAATGGAAACCGTTACTGAGCCGATGCTAGCAACTACTGCATTATCACTTGAATCTTACGTTGACTATCTTGTTAGATCAAGAATGACAGCATATGATGAACAACAACTCAGTTCTGATATTTCAGTGATGACTGATACATCTGTTAAGAAATTCTATCTTGATGAAGCGGAAATTGAAGCACAAAAGATTATTAGTGCAGGTCAATCTGAAGTTCTATCAGGGCTTGAGGAAAGAGTTAGATCTAAAGTTGATGCTCTTCTAGATGATGCTAATGAGATTGCTGATTATACTACGTGGATTGCATCAAACTTCCAGCAATGTCTACAATCATCTCTGGAGTGTCTGGTGTTAAACCTGATATCACTGGAATTGTTAAAGACGAATGTTACGCAGTTCTACCAAGTATTACTGATGGTAAGAGTGCAAAACAAAAAGCCGCTGAGGCAGCTTTATCACAACCCGATCCTGCAGTTTAATTAATTTAAATAAAATATAAAAACAATATATAGAAGATGAACATTGAGACAAGAAGTAAAGACTGTTTAAAGAAGCACAAGGACAACAGCATTCAAACTTTAAAATATGTTCTTATCCAATGGGTAGAATTGAAGACATCAGATCAACTTTGTTAGATGCTGTAAAATTAGTATTAGAATATAAAGCACTTAGAATTAACCAATGTGAAACAGAAATAGCAGATATATTTGTTAAAGTTAGAGATGGTTCAATCTTTGAAGAGTTCCTTAAAGACTTAAAAATAGAAAAAATAAATAGTATGAGGTCTGAAGCATACTCTAAAAAAATAGAACTAACTAAACAAATGAAAGATTCTGAAAAGAGTTTTGATATACCTGAAGAATTGATTAAAGAAACTATGGATTGGAAGATTTAATAAGGTTCAAATCCAGGTGTATCACCTAATGGATTAACTGTGAAATCTATTGATCTACTTGGAGAGAAGAAAACATTTGATAGAAATTTAATATCAAGATAATCATATGCAGTTAATACTAATGATGTTCCTTTTGATATAACTTCTTGTACTAATATATATGGAATACCATCAATAAAACTCACTACTGGAAATGAAAACTCTATTTGAATGTTAACTCTTCCAGCAGCAAGTTTTGTAATATTAATATAAGAAATATCATTTAAAACTAAATCATTACCATCAATATTACATAAAGGAAAGTTAGCAGATAATGAAAAAGTTGTTTTTCTATTAACAAATCTTTCCTTAATTGATGAAATTAACATTTCACCATCTATCTTATTTTTTGATGTTACATAAATTAATACCTTTGTATAGTAACAATTGCATGCAACAAATTCTTTTTGAAATTCTACAAATTGCTGGTTATCTCCAATGAATGAAATTTCTCCATCTTCTTTTTTAACTATTGTAAATTCGAAATCATCATCAATTTGATAAGTTTTACTTCTATCAGCTGTATTATTTTTTATATTCATAAGACTTATTCTCATACTTGAGTAGACAGGTTTTTTTATTTTTGCATCCAAATCAGATTTTTTGACAAGTTTTTGTGCATTATTTGATGAAGAATAAGATTGTGTTGATTTTCCAATATTGTTTATACTATTTGCAGTTAAATTACCCCAATATTTCATAAAACGTGTATTAGCAATAATATTAGAGATATATGGATAATTTCCACACTTTAAATAAAAATGATGAAGGAATTTAAAAGGAATTAAATCAGTTGGTCCATAACCATCAAATTTTGGTTCATTTCTTCTCATTATTAATTTTTCAACAAATAGGTTTCCACTTATTGTTACAGGTCTCATATATCTATCTAATTTAGTATCAAGATATTTTTTGTTGCAAAATCTCTTCCATTAACAGGATCTTATATTCTTACATATTTTTTTGAGTTTGCAGATAAATTACCTGTTATATGTTGATCAGAATCCTTTCTTAGATAATTGTTATCAGCAAATGATTTATTAACTGTTTCTAATGTATCAACAGTTTCTCCAACATTAAGTATTCTATTTGAATCAAAGTTTAATGTTCCATCCATTTGTTAATCTTTTCTAGAAAGCATGTTTATTTTAATGCTATGTAAACAGTTATTAATAAAACTGAGAAGTGTAAATCATTTGTCCTTACTATATCGCAAGCATTTACAAGTTTACTATTTCTATCAAGTATATAACCTCCAAATAATGTATATCTAAATTTATCATATTGATCAAACGGACTTATACTAACTTGTCTCTGATAAAGTATTTGTTTATCAATAAATCTTTCTTCTGGTAAATATTTTCCACTTTGAGTATCAAAATAATACCCACCTGATTCATAAGTTGCACATATAACATACAATCCTCTAGAAATTGTATAATCAGAATTATCTATAACAAATATTGTATCTCCATTAGAATCTGATTGTTTAGTCATTTTTGGAAATATATATGTTGCTCCACCATCTGTTAAAAGATACTTTGCATAGAATTTTACTTCTGCTACATTTCCATCTGATACTTTATTTAGATAACCAAGGTTTACACCATCATTTGAATTAACAGGATCATTTACAATTCTGATAAAATTATTTTGCATATCTAAATTACCATTAACATTTCCACCATTTTCACTCAGAAAGTTTGAATCCATATAAATTTTATTTGGAACACTATATTCATTGTCAGGAGGAGCACTAGCTCTAATACCAGCATCTACAATTAAATTTTCTCTAATTGTTCCACCAGTAAGTGGAAGTTTAGTATCAGCATAATCTTTAGTTGAAGCATCACTAGGATTTATAGAATTAGCAAGATCTACTATTCTAAAATTATTCATATCAATATCACCATCATTTGTAGTAGATCTAGAAATCTGTGTAACAAAATTTGTATCTATATATTTTCTATTTACTGCATCACCAGCATCAACAGGATCACCTAAATTTGTTATAAGATTTCCATTCATGTTTAGATTTCCACTAAGTATATCAACAGTCTTTCCAATACAATTCTTTGATGACTTACCTTTGCTTCTTTTACCTAACATTTCTTTACAATACTAACAATAAAATCTATAAAACTAATTCCACTAGCAACTGTAAACTTATCGATAGCATATCTACATGTCGCATCAATGTTAATTATTAATACTACTGTACCACTTACTCCATAAGTATTATCACTAGTTAATTCTAAATAATAATTAGTTTTATTAGTTGCATACATAATGTTAGATACCATACTAAAATTAGGTAACACTCCTGGAGAGAATGTTTTAAGATTAGTATTGTAGGCTACAATGTCTCCAGTGGTTGCAACAACAGGTATATCACCTGGTGTTATTTGTTGAGTTTGAAATTTATTTCCTGTACTTCCATTAGCAGTAATACTTAAACCTAACATATCAAGATAGAATATACTTGGATAAGTACTATTCAAACCTAAGTATTTAAATGTTACTTGTTTATTACTATCAACATATTGTTTTGATGCTACATCAGAAACTTTTACATTCATAATATTCTTATTTCCCATGTCAATACTTGCCATTGCTTTACCTTGAAATACTGCTGTCATACTTTTAAGTAATCCATAGTTTATTACTTTATAAGGTCTTAGATCTGAGTATACAGTTCCATCTGCTGAGTTACCAGATATACCATAAACATTCTTACAATTCAATTGTGATTTCATTACTGCATCTTTTTTAGGCAACAAATCAGTTAGAGCTGATACTTTTGCTACTTCTCCTGAAGGATTACCAATAATATTATTACCTGCACTTGAAGTAAGAGCGTAATCCAATCTTATAGCATCACTACTATTAGCAGGAAATCCTAAATTAGTTGTTCTATTATTATTTGCATCAAGATTAGTATAAATATTACCATTGACTTTTCTAACTTTTTCCATTATATAATATATGCCGAAAAAAGTAAAGAAAGGTAAAGGTGTAGAAGAAGATTTAAAAGAAGGGACTAAAACAACTAAAAATGTGTTAGAAGGTGTAAAAACTGCTACAAAAATAGGTTACAAAAAAAGCAGTTACAAAACTTGTACCAAAATTAGCAGCAAGATTATCATTACAAGCTTCTGAAAAGATAGCTACAGCTGTTCCTAAAGTCATACAATCTCTTAAATTTATTGGAGAAGGTACAAAGGTATTAGGAGGCTTTCTATCTGAATTTACAGGATTAGTTGGACCTAAGTCTTTTTATAAAAACAAATAGTAGATGACATTACTAGTGGTAAATATGGACAAGTGTTTTGGAAGACAATGTCAGAAAAAAAGAAGGAATAAATAAAATGATAGAATCACTAGAAATTGGTTTAGCAATTAATGATGTTTTACTTGCTGCAGAAAAAGATGGTTATCCTTGGCAATGGAACCCTAGTCAATATTTAACTGAAGTGTTTGGAATGGAAGTTAATTGGGATAGTTCACAATTAGATCCTAAATCTTGGTCTAAGATCTTTTTAGAAGTTCGATCAGGAGGTTTTCTACCTGCTATTCCAGCACTCGTAGCTTTAATAGCTTCAATTATCGGAGGAGTCGGGACAGGAATTTCAATAGCAGTAACTGTTGCAAGTTTAATAAAAAAGTTAGTTGATACTGCAATGTTCACTTCTAAAAGTCCGCCTATGAAAACCCATGAACAGAGGATGAATGCACTAGCTTTACAAAGTGAAAGGTTAACAAATGCTATAAATGACCTAAAGAACATGGTAAAACTGATTGATCGTGGGGTTCATATTGATGTATCGCGAAAAGTGCAACGATCAGAAATACAAAACCGATTGGACTACCAAGATCAAGGAAGAAAACTTGTAGAAACTGGTGAGGTTGATCTTTCACCAGAATTAAAAAAGATATTAAGCAAGTAGAAAGTACTTCTGTTGGTGGTAAGAAAACTTGTAATTATAAGGCTGAGAGTGCAATGTTGTTAAGTAACCTTTATTCTATGGGTGTAAGTCCAGAGCAAATGGATAAAGAAGTTAAAAAGTTGTTAGTAGAATTAAAACAAAGATGCTCAAACTAATCATTGTATCTAACTATTTAATTATCATCTGTTAAAGTGTATGTGAAATTAAGTTTTGCAAATTGTAGATGATTCTTTATTGCATACATATCGTATGCTTTAGCTGCATCCTCCTCTTTATCAAAATATCCCAAATGAAATAAATGTTTATCTATACAAATATTTGCTTGCCACTTATTACAATCCTTACGCCAACAAACCCCCATAAATTTAGAAGTCAAACCTTCTCTTTTTTCTTTGTTTCCCATATTTTCAGAGTGAGTTGCAACTCTTAAATTACTTAATCTATTATCAGTCTTATCTAGATTTATATGATCTATTTGTAAAGGTAATTCATTTTTACAAATGAGCCAAGCAAGTCTATGGGCTTTATGCTTTTTTCATCTATTTGTATAATTCTATAACCATCAGTATCAATTGTTCCAGCTTTATCTAAAGCTTTAACATTTCCTCTTGTTTCTTTCCAGCGAAAGACGCCAGTGAATGCATTATATGCTAATAAACTCACTACTCTCTTTCTAAATTCTTCAAAATCACCAACAGTATTACATTCATCAGACATTTCTTATATACTATTTTTAATCTGTTTAAATTATTTTATTATTATATAGAAATGAGTTATCAAATTGCATATTTACCTCTATCAGATAACATAATAAAAGAAATTCAAAGTTCTAATAGAACAATTTCAATCAGACTTATGCATTATAATTTAATGCGTCCTACTCTTTTACTTGTAAATCAAGCTCAACTAAATGAAATAGAAAAAGTAGATCAAATGGTACTGGTTTGGAATTGAAATTAAAACTTGATCAATTGAAAGCTAATAGAAAAATTGGAACTGGTGATATTGATATAATAAATTTTCAGACGAAAAGAAAATCGAGAATACAACTGTGTTGTTGTCTATCATTTTTACGCATGAGAAAACACCCGTTGGGATTTAAATATCAGATGGGATTTATGTAGAAGTGACTGTATCTGTTTAAATTATTTTATTATATATAGAAAATGAGTTATCACAAAATCAAACTTGCATTGTCAGATCATCAACTTAAATTAATACATAGTTCTAATGAACCAATTTCTATTCGTTTGAAACATTCTGATCTTTCTGGAAGTATACCAATTTAACTTACTAATACTCAACTGGCAAGAATAGAAAAAAGTAGAAGTGCTAATAAAGGATTGCAACTTAATCTTTCTCTTAAACAGGTGAAAGCAAATAGAAAAACAGGAAGTGGAATTGTAGATATTATAAGTAAATTATCAGGCGGAAGGGAGTTTCATCATCCTCTTCCAAAAGATGTAAAATCAGAAAATGTACCAAATGGTTCTTTTAACAATACTGGGAAATATTTGTATGCAGGGCCAGGTACAAAGTTTAATCAAAGAATGGATCAAGGATATGTTGGTGTTAATGATTTAGATGCTCGAGCACTTATTCATGACCACACATACAATGAAACAAGTTCAATGTCAGAGCCAAAACGAACTGAAATAAGAAATTTATTAGATTTAGTTTTAGCAGAATCAGCAGCAAGAATAGCGTTAGATCCTAAACAAGCTGCTTACGTTAGAGAAGAGGCAAAAACAGTTGCTGCTATCATTGCCGCAAAAGCGAAGTTAGGTCTTGGCCTTGTTGGTGGTTCTATTCTTGATAGTAAATTCGTAATGGAGTTCTTAAAAGATAAAGTATCAAATCCAACAAGTATAAATAAGATAACTAATTATGCTAAAACTCTTGTTGATAAAATGTTAAGTATAAGTAAAGAAAAGATCTAATCTAATTTTTTTTTGTTTTTATTATTTTATTTTTGTATATCTAATAATCTGCAGGATTGAATTTATCTTGTGATTGTTTTTTTATCTATATTATAAACTTTAACTTGAACAATCTTCAATCTAATACTAAGTCTTTCTCCTGAGTTGTAAGTATCTTTAGTAACATATTAACCGCCTAGAATTCCAGTAACAGCAAAGTCATTACCAAACTTTTGAATTATTTCAGCAACACTAGTAAATTTAATTTGTTTATTCTTTGGATCAAAAAATATACTTGCTTTATTACCAAATGCAATTATATTACCAAAATAGTTTAATGTATAACATATCCACTAAATTCAAGCTTCATACTTGCTCTATTAGCAATATCTTCAAGTACAGGTCTCATATCTTCTGTAATATACATCCATGCATTGATGTAAGGTTTAGAATCTTTACTAATTTTCTCTTCAATGTGAATACGTGCTTGTTTTCCTTTAGGAATTACGACTGCGGCATTTTCAAGTACAACGAAACTTTTGTTCTCCGTTTCCATTTCTATACAAGGGAAAGAAAATGTTTAAATTAAATTAATAATTCCATTTTTGATCCAAAATCAGATTTTTGCATCAATTTTAAGAAGATTGGACACCTTCCACAATCCGTTTGATTGTATTCTTGTAACCTAAACGTTTGAAATGTTGGTATAACACCAAAATATTTTATTACTTCGGGTAAAGGTGGTGCGCCAAATGAATCAAAGTAAAAACATTTGTTTCCTTCTTTTTTAAGTGCTACCCAACGATATATTGCTTTTTCTGATTCACCAGTATTACAAATAAGACATTCATTTCTTAATGGTTTTGTTAGTTCATCTCTTGCAAAGACACCTCTAAAATTCTTTATATCTAATTCTTTTATATAATATATAATTATTTGTTTCTATATCAGTCAAAGGTGATGATTTTACTTTTTTTTTAATTGTTCAATAGTCTTTTTTAGCTCTGCAATTTTATCCCCAGAACCACTATATCTTTCTTTACTACCTGAGAATTTTTTACCAAGTTCATTTGATATTGCAGCAAATAAAGCACGAGTTGGAACAGATGAACCAGATTTCTTTTATATTCTTCCTGAACCAGATTTGTTTTGTATTCTTCCAGAACCAGATTTGTTTTGTATTCTTCCAGATCCAGATTTGTTTTGTATTCTTCCAGAACCAACTGTCGTTGAATCAGATCTCAACTTAACAAACTTTGATTTCTTACTACTACAAATAGTACAAATACCTTTAAGCATTCCCCTCATTCCTTTCGTACTATCTACTTCTACATACTCTTCATGGAGTGTATCAGTTTGTTTTTTACACTTCAAACAATATATTTCCATATCTATTATAATATAGAAAAAATGTCTTTGCAAGTTAAACCATTCAATTTTGGACAAAATGTGGACACTAGACATAAAAAACCATTACCTAAAGTTCCTATTAGAGCATTAGTTCTTGGACAAAGTGGAACAGGTAAATCACAGTTAGTAATGAATTGGATATTTTATGGAAACGTTAAATATGATACTTGTACTATTATTGCTTCAAGTTTAGATCAAAAGTTATATCGTGGTCTTATGTCAATGACTAGAGAGAAACCTGCATTTGTTTGGGTTAATGGAATTGATAATATGCCAGAAGTTGATTCATGTAAGAATTGTAAAAATGTTGTTGTACTAGATGACTTAATGACAGAAGATCAATCTAAGATATTAGATTATTTTACTAGAGGAAGACATAAAGGTTTGAAAATATTTTATCTTGCTCAAGGATTTACTAATATTCCTAGAAGAGAAATAAAAAATAATATGAATATGATAATAATCTTTAAACAGAATAATACTGATATAGAATACATTCGTGATTCATATGTTGGTGATATTGATAAGAAGCAATTTAGAGAATGGGTAAATTCCTGTACAAGGAAAAGATATAGTTATTGTGTTATTGATCTAACTAAAACTGAAGATGAAGGAAGATTTTGGTCAGTAGATTGTTCAGGTAAACAATTAATAACTATTTTTAATTGAATATAGGAGAAAATGATTAATGGTAAAATATATGCGAGTAAGAACAGACCTTGCCGAGGAAGTGTTCAAGAAGCAATAGATTTAGAAAATAAACTTGTTAATTTAGAAAAATTACGTGTTGCTGAAATACTTGATAATGCTCAAGAGATACAAAGAATTGAAGCAGAAATGCAAGCAAGAGATAGAGTTGAACATGAACTAAATGAACGTGCTTTAGAGAAATCAACTGATAACTCTGGTAATATTGTTATTAGCAAATTAAAGAGAATTAGACCTTCACTTGCAGTTCAAATGGAAGAACAGGAACAAGCTAAAAGAATGTTAGAGTATACAGCACCAGTAGATATTTCTAATATAGTAAACAAAAAAGCTTTTGCTGCTATTGCTGATGGAAAACCTAAAAAAGCAGTAACTATTGCAAATCAAGCTAAGACAAATGCTGCTAATCCAGAAATAAGAGAAGCAATTGATTCACTTCAAAAAAGGAATTGCAGAGCATCTTAATGTTAATCCTTCAACTGGTAAGAAACCTAGTAAAAGAATTAGAAAGCTAAAGTTGTTCAAGAACCAGTTGTTCAAACGGTTCAAGAACCACAATCTGAAACTGATATTTTAAAAGAAAAGAAACAACACCTTCTTGATAAAATTAAAATTGGAGGATCAGTATCTAATACAGTAAGAAATGTTATAGAAAATATTAGAGTAGATGGTAAAGAATCATTTAATTCTGATGTCGAATTTTTACTTGCAGAACTACGTTCTACTGAGTCAAGAAAATCAACAGAAAATGTTATTTATAGTTATCTAACGCATACTGGAAAAGGAGTAGAGATAGTTCCATTATTTGTAAAATCTGAAAAAGAAGTACTTGATAAACTTGATCTATGGTTAAGTGAACTTGCTGCTGGGAATAGAGGTGTGATACCTTCAGTAAGTGCAGCTGTTAATTATCTTGCTTCATCTCGAAAAACACCAAAAAAAATATGTTGCAAAGATAAAAAATCTTTTATTTAATATATAGAAATGAGTGACTTGGCAAAAATTGCTAGTGATATATTAAAGAATCTTGAAAGTATTAGAAGAAGTAGTCAAGCAAGTAAAGATGGATATGTTTTCAATATAACTGGAACTACTAATCCAATAAGAGCTAAGGTTAATACACCAATATTACTAAGAGGTAAAAACTTTAAGATCTGTTTTAAGAAATTTGCTGCAACTAACTCTATTAGAAATATAACTGAAACTAATAATGCATTTGTTTATAGAGTTAGTGGTGGTTCAGAACAAACTATTAAATTAAGTCCTGGAATATATGGTGGAACAACTGATGATATAAATGTTGGAATTGCTGATACAATTAATAATTCAATTACACAATCTGGAGCAACAACTGATAAGTTTCAAATGGGACTTGATACTGCTACTTCAAAATCATGGATTAAATTACCTGTTGGTTGGAGTTTTCTTGCAAGTAAATCTTCTATTTCTACTATATTAGGATTTACTGCTGCTGCTTATACAACTCTTTCATCTGCTGACTTTGCTAAAATGTATCCTGATATTACACCAGTTGTTTGTACACCTAATACTAAGGTTGATTCTGAGAATGAAGTGTATGTTAGTAATATTGATTTTGTAGTTGTAAATTTTAACATGGTTGCAAGTGGAACTAGTTAATGGTTTATGAACCAAAAACTATTGAGTATTATAATGTTGCTAATGATTCTATCTCTGATATAGTAATTACTATTACTGATCAAAACCAAAATCTAATAGATTTTAATTCTCAAAATATTACTGTTGCTATATATATTCTTGAAGTTTAATATAGAAAAATGTCAATAAGATTAACTGGAACTAGTAGTTCAGAATCAAAAACATTATATCCACCAATTATGCTAGTATCTGATTCAAGTTATAATAAAATTGGATTACGTCGAGTAGAATTTACTTATACTAATAAAGTAGTATTAAATATACTTAAAGATGTAAATGATAAACTTTGGTTTAAGTGGACAATGACATATGTATCACCTGCTTATATCACAATTGCTCCTGGTTATTATGATTCAAATAAAATAACAGCAGCTCTAAATAGAGGACTATCAGAACCTCAAGTAAAAACTATTGTTGGTCCAAACGGATTAACTTCAACAACGGTTAGTGCTTTTTACAACTAAAAGAAATAGCACAGGTATAAAATTTAGTGTTGATACAGATGATAGAATATTAATGCAAATAGTTGGTGATTTCGTTGTTCTACTTGGAAGTAATTCTAATGTTGCTGTAAATTCAATTGGTGATACTCTTGGATTTAATTCAAATCAACAAGGAACATTTGATTCTGCTATTTTAGGTGGAACACCAAATGAAGCAATAAAGAAAGCGATGTACTTTGCAGGAATCTTTAAAGCATGGAATAAAATGTTATTACCAGACAATAAGGGAATAAGAGGGATAAGTGTTGACTGTGATTTAGTTGATCCTTTTAAGAATTATGTAGAAAGAAAAAAGGATTCTTGGAGCAATGCAATTATTTATATATTATAGATATTGATGATATTAGTCAGGTGAAAAGGTTGATCTACATATTCCTAATGTATTATATTTATCAACACGTGGTGATGTAGATGGAATAAGTAGTTTTAAGATAAGTTTAACAGATCAAAATGGAAATCCTGTTTCAATTATAACTGATATAGTTGCAACAATAGAAATTTCAAAGTAATATAGAGCAATGGAGTAATATAACAGAGTAATATAAAGCTATGCAAGAGTTGGACATCAAAGAATACATGGAGGTAAATATCATGGATCTGGAGTAAAATTTGATAATGCTCTTGATATCTTTAATAAAGTTTTAGGTACTACAGGTAAAGCTGTTGATGCAGGATTAACGATTGCAAATAAAGGTATTGAAATGCATCAAGCAAAAAAGCTTACTGAACTTCAAACTAAAAAAGAAAAGATAGATCAAGATTATGCTGTTAAACGTAGAGAGATGAATGATAAACTTGAAGAAGAAAAGAGAAAGAAAGAACTTGAATATGAGCTTGAAAAGAAAAGAAAGACGAAGAATATGACAGAAAGATGAAAGAGATGGATCTTAAATTAAAAGAAGTTATGCTTGAAAAGGTTACTAAGAATAAATCTAAAAAAAGTAGAAAGGCAAAGATAGAAGAGGAAGATCCAGAAGTAGAAGACTATTCAGAGACTCTTAAAGAAAATGATCCTAAAGCATATAAAGAAATAGAGAAAGTAATTAATGATAAAGCTGTTGTTCCTTATGTTAATCCTAGAATTGATACTTATGGAGGGAAAATAAAGAGAAAATTAGGTGCTGGTTTATATATTCAGAAATAAAATTTTAGTTTTTTATATAGAGAAGAAATGGCAAGTGTAGATATTAGTCGTATAATTGAACTTGGAGATCCTGAGTTTCCTGAATATAAACTTGGAGATTATCAATTTAGAGAGTTTTATCAAGTTAATGGAAACGAGACTGATAATGTTACTAGTAAATTAGTTAGTTGTATTATTCCTGGTGAACAACAAACGTGCTATGTTCTATCTGATAGTTATCTTTTACTTGAAGGTCAAATACAAGTCCAAACTGCAGCTGGTGGAGCTTTTGCTACTCCTCATAAAAATCTTGCATTCAGTCTTGTTAATAATGCTGGTGCATGGATGTTTAGTAGTATGAGAGTTAGACTTGGCACTGAAGAGATTGAAAGCCTCCTACTATAGGAAGGAGTTGGGAGTGCTTCAACATTAATGGGTCTTCTATGTTATCCGAATGAATATAACAGAACTGAAGGTCCTGCTACTGGATGGAGGAAAAATGAAGCAAGTGGAATTGACGATTTAGCTGGAGGTCTTACTTCTTATGTTAGCCCTACTGCTGCTACTAGAGCTAGTGCTTCAAACACCGGATATGTAGTTAGAAGAGGAAATATAAATAACACTATTGATGAGGTTGGAAATTTCTGTATGACTTTGCCTCTAGCAAGAATCTCTGGTTTTTGTGCTGATATGAATAAAATTCTTTATAATATCCCATTTACACTTGAAATGAATCGTGTTGGTGGATTTGATAGAGATATTATTTTGACTGGAACAAGTGGAACTGCAAATGATCAAATTAACGCAGTGGCTACGAATGGAACTGGTTCTGTTGCTATTGCTAATGGACAAGATGTTTATACTGCTTTCAGAACTGCAATGTCAAAAATGAGACTTGTTGTGGCATGTGTAACGCTAAAAGAAAGTATTCAAAGAGCACTTGCAGATATTTCAAGTGAGAAATCAAAGAAAATTAGACTAAATTACAGAGTTAGACGATATGAAAACGTTACTGTAAATACCTTCAACCAAAATCTTAGATTTGTTAAAACTCTATCAGTTCAAAATACAATTGATAAAGTTAGGTGGTTGATCGTTGCAGCACAAAATGCTGATAAATACGATAGTTACACTGGTAACCCCTGTACTTACAATCATTGTGATATTAAAAGTGTTTCAGTTCTTGCTAATGAATCTAAACAATATCCTGCAGTTCTAAGATCTAGTGACCCTAAAAAAGGTAAGCATGCACCAGCCTATATGGATTTCACGACTTTCAGAAAACAACATTTTGGTATGAATGAGCTTGTTAATCCAACTGGTGTTTCTTTCTCAGAATGGATGACACTTTATCCTATTCATGTTGTAGACTTGCAATATAATGATGAACCTCTTTGAGTTACTTCTAGACTTGATGTAACTGTTGAATTCAATAGTGCTGTGCCTGCTGGAACCTCATTGATAGTCCATTATTTGACTATTTGCGAGAATAATGCTGACCTAACTTCTAAAGGAAGTGGTGCTAATTTCACTTATAGCAAGGGTAATATGGTATATGATGTTAAAGATTTTAATACAATTATAATAATAAAATATAATGCAAAAAACGAATTTTATTCAAGGGTCTGATGAATGGAAGAAGGATATGAGTCTTAATATCGGAGGATCAGAAGTGTTTTCAGTTTTAGGAAATGATATGGTTTTTGGTAATCAAACTGATTGTGATATTGAATTAATTGCTAATGGAAAACTAAAAAAATGTATTGCTAATAGCCAGCCAATGCGTTTTGCACAAATTATATTTGGTAAAGTATTTGAATCAATCGCTGCAAAATATTTAGAAATGAAATTAGATAGAACTATTGAGAATTCAAATGAATGTTTCACTAGTGATGGAGTTTATCGCTATTCTCCAGATGGCATTATAGATGAAGATACATTAATTGAGATAAAGTGTTTATGGTCTAGAAGTATAGTAGAAGATTTTATTCCAAAACAATATCTGGCTCAGTGTTTATTAGGACTTCATGTTTTAAAACTAAGTAGATGTTTTTATTGTGAATTTAAAGTATTTGTACCTGGATTAGATTGTGATGATAAGCCTAAAGATGTTGTGGGTACTGGAACAGTAAGGATTCCAGCAATTTATGATTTTGATTTCCTAATAGAGAACCACTTTTTATGTATTTACTTAAAGATGAGAAATATTATGATTCTGAATTTAATATAATAAGTGATTATGGTCGTTTTAACAATAAAAAACTTTTGGTTATGATATAAAACATTATATAAAAAAAGTAGAAATACAAGTTGTTGAAGAAGATTTTGGAAGATTTGGAAGAATAGTACCAATAGTAAAACAAATATTAGATGGAAGCAAAATATTAATCAATGAATATATAGAAAATGTCAAAGTTTCACAGTAATTATTTTAAACACTTAAAAAGTATTATGTAATAAATGAATCAAGAAGAGGCTACTGCTTTTAGAGATAGAGTAATGCAATTGTGAGCATATAATGCTTTTACTGGTAAATTTACCTGGAGAGTTGATGGAGGAGGAAAAGCAAGAGCTGGACAAAAAGCTGGTTCAATAAGACCAGATGGATATAGACAAATATCAATTGATGGTAAGTTGTATCTTTGTCATAGACTTGCATTTTTAATAATAAAAGATAGATTTCCACTTAATGAAATACATCACATCGATAACAGTAAATTAAATAATAGTTTTTATAATTTGAGAGAAGCAACACATTATCAGAATGCTAGAAATATACCAAAAAGAAAAGGATCGTCATCAAAGTTTATTGGTGTTTATTGGCATATTCGATATAATAAATGGCATGCTAAAATTCAGATAGATGCAAAGAGTAAACACTTGGGTTATTTTGATAACGAGGATGATGCAGCTGAAGCATATGATTTATCTGCAATCAAACACAATATTACTTTTGCAAAACTTAATTTTAAATAATACTTAGATGAGAATAACAAAATTTTTAGATATTCTTATATAGAAAATGTCTAAAATTCGTGAAGAAGATTATGTTTCAAAAGTTAATGGGATGTTGCTTTCAGATTTGAATGCAAATAATGTAAGAATTTCAAATTTATCTGAGCCGATCAATGATTCTGATGCTGTTTCAAAGTCTTATGCAGATTCTAAATTCATTGTTAATTCAGGTTCTGTGATAAATATGTCTGGTAAGACAATTACTAATTTAACACCTGGTGTTAATCCTACAGATGCTGTTAATGTTAGTCAAATAAATAATTATGATAAAAAGCTGGTGATACAATGGTTGGTGATTTAAACATATATAGAAAAGCCATAACATCTTCTTATTCAGGTAATAATAATCCAGTAGTTTTGAAAGATGATTTTTGTGTTACATACGGTGGCCTAAACAGGGATGTTTTACTTAAAGAATTTCCTTCAACAACAAATATTGATATGGGTGGATATTCAATAACTAATGCTGCAAATCCTGTTAATCCTTCTGATGTAGCAACTAAATCTTATGTAGATAAAACAGTTAAAAAATCACAGAAGTATTAGCCTTATCAATGGATCTCAATGCAAAGAACTCAATACTAAATATATCAACACCTTATTCATGGACAAACAAAACTTCACCACCTATAATGATATTAAATGTTATGGTTGTTGGAGCATCTAATTGTATGTTTATAAAACCTAATACTGATAAAACTGCAGTATCTGGAGATGTAAGAGCAATAAATACTTCTCCAACAGGTGTGGATTTAAAGTATTATGTTTATTTTACAAGATTACCGACAGAGTATTACTTTATTGATACAACTAGAAAAATAAGAGTAAACATCTTGGTCAGTTATGTACCCACCTGGATAGTATAAATGATATATTAAAACTATTAACTCTTTTAGCTTTGTTACTTTACTTTGACCTTTAAGAATAGGGAATAGTTTTGATATAGAACAAATAGCTTCATGGTCTAAACAATCATGTAATAAAGTAGAGCAACTTTGTTTTTTTAAGTGTTTCTTAACTAATGAATATAATTTAGTTGGTCTCTCTTTCTTAAATGAGTTAGTATTTATGTTACAATAAGAACAAATTATAATTTCATCATTGCGCATAAGGCTAGAATCAAATTCTGTTTCATTCATATCTTTATCACATATATCACAACGTATTTCATATTTTATTTTTGGTCTCTTTATTTCTTGATGACAGTAAGGATGTTTTCCTTCTAGATAATCAGTTTCATTAAATGTATTCAAACATGTTTCACAAAATATTTCCATTCTCTATAGAATGTCGTTTTTAACTCTAAATGAAAGAAAAAAAAAGGTAAATTCAATCCTGACTCAGATATAAGTCAAGTATTCAAACCAAGACCTAAGAAAATTCCACAAAGTTTCTTTAATATTGTTGAGCCTAATGAAAATCATCAAGCAGACATTTTATACATGCCTAATATGATGCCGTATTTGATTATACTTGGTATTTGCATATTTGATTCGAAGGTCTGACATTGTCCTATATTAATAAAAATCGTTTTATTAATCGTATTACGTCATGTACTAAATTTAGACCGTTGTGAAATTACTGATATATCACGTGAGTAGGAGTTATCTTCCTTTCAAAAATGGCGTCATGTGATGAGATTATTTTCGATTACGATAGCGATGACTCGTTTGATGTGAACGAGTATAGTATTGAAATTCCAGACATGGAATTTTTCTCTGAGGAGAAGTTAGAGTTGATGGAAATGCTTGACTCGGTAAGTGAAATAAGATCATTCATTACTGAGTCAATTGCGTTAGCCGTCAATACTAGTTCAAGTCGACACCAAGAGGGTGACTTGTTCGACCGTCTATCCTTGTCAATCTCTCCTAGTGCAAGTCGATGCCCAGAGGGTGACTTGTACGATTATCTTTACTTACCATTCTCGCCTAGTGCAAGTCGATGCCTAAATGGTGACTTGTTCGACCGTCTATCCTGCATCTTTCTTGTGAGTTCGTGTCGATGCCCAGAGGGTGACACGGCTCGGGGATGAATGTTTATAACAACTAATAGCTTAGTAAATCTTAGTAAATCTTAGTGCAAGTCTATACCTAAATGGTGACTTGTTCGATCGTCTATCCTTACCATTCTTGTTTAGTACAAGTCGATGCCTAAATGGTGACTTGTACGATCATCTATCCTTGTCAATCTTATTTAGTTCAAGTCGATACCCAGAGGGTGACTTGTTCTATCATCTATCCTATATCTTTCTTGGTAGCTCGTGTCGATGCCCAGTAGGTGACACAGCTCGGGGTTTGGTGTTTTTGTTATTTAATAAAGTATTTGTCAAATGCATGACAAGTATTTTAGAATATAAAGATGAATCAATACTTGGAAGCGTAAGTATAAGGTAAGTATTGCGGCGCACAGGGAGAGGGGGTAAGCAAGAGGAGGGAAGAGTTCAATTGCAATGAGCCTAATTTCAAGTACCAGATTTGAATAGGTCAGCTAGCCGGATAACTTATTGGACCAATAGTTAACTTATTGGACCAATAACGCGCTTGCCTCCAGACGCGAAGAGCACGAGATCGAAAAAACAGATTCAATATTTTTATTTGTTTACTTTGTTATAGCATTCTTTTTTAATCTTACATAATTTATCTTTTAAAGGAAATGGACATTTACTAATATGAGAAGAAAATGTTGATTTATCTAGATCAATGATAAATGTATCACCGTCAGTTAGTTCAAAGTCTTCTGGAATATTAAATACTAATTCTGTTGTATCCTGCATATAAATTAATAAAGGATTTGGATTTACATTGATTAGAATATAATAACCAATATCTATAATTAAACTATTGATAATTAACCAAAAATGAGTAGTAGCAAGTTCTTGATCTCTGAAAATACTAAAACCTCTTTCTATTTTTATATTACATTTATCCCTCAACACATCTCTAGCAGTTAAACAAGCACTTAAACAAGATCCAATAATTCTCCTTCTATAAAAAGATTCAGCAATAACATCTAGAACTTTTTTAATATTATTACCTAATTTTTGTAGAGATAGATTATGATTCTTTATAAATGTAGATTCATTCAATCCTGACATTATAATATATAAAATTTATGTTTAAAATAAAAAAAATCATAGGACAAAAGTTTAATGTTGGAGGAAAAGTAAACTTTTGGGACATTGTCCATTTCAAGACTTTGAAATGCGAACGATAGTGTGCATGAGAAGGATTGAAAAGGGAAATGTCCTAAAAGGGTAATTTTCTTACAACATCCTGGGTCTCGAGACCAGTCCACGAGAAGGAACACTGACACGGGCACCGTTGTTATAAGGAGGACTCCATTCACCACAAGGAGAATCATGATTACGGGACGCGACCTTGCAGTTACCGTTGTGGAGGAGCAATGCTTGTGGTCGCGAAGAGAGTGGTTACAGTTAGGATGTTACACGGCAGAATAGCGGCAGCTGGAACCAACAAGTAGAGCAGCAAGTCCAAATATGCCCACACCGATTGGTAGAGCCACTCTTCCCCGTGCATGCCACAATCGCCTTCATCGTTGTGGCTCAGTAGGGTTGGCAGCATGGCGCCGACGGCTAAGAGGATGGCTGCGAGTGCAACGACTACACCGACAGCGAAGCGCCTCGAGCACAATCGCTGGTAGTGCAAGGGCGCTCGAACGGTGACCAATCGCTCAGCGGCGACGCTTGCCTTATCCAAGCGTGTAGCTGCAGTGAAAACTACGTTAAATACGCGTGTGCCCGGCATCGTTAAATTTAAATTTGAATTAAAAAACCCGTTAAATACATCCTGCTTCTGATGCACGTGCAGCATTCCGAATGTCTGCTTGCTCATAGCTATAGTGGAGTTTAAGGCCCAGCAGGAGTCCAGTGCAAACCACCAATAAACCAGAGATAGAGTTGGCCACTTTGTGAACGCTGACAGTCAGGGAACGAAGGCGATGGCTGGCCAAAACGTTAGTTCTGCAAGTGGAAACAGGCCAAGACGTTCAGCCTTTCGAAGTCCGCCAGTGGAGACAGGCTTCTCGGAGACTTTGGATACTGGACGGTGTCTATCACACCCTACAGACCGTCCAGCTATACTAAAGACACGGAAGAATGGATTACCGAGGCGATGCCAGTTCTGAGCATGGCAAGACGAAGCTGTGATTGATCATGCAATGTTGCAGTGAGGTCTGCTCCTCCCTGTGTTGTGTACACTAATCTCGTTCTGGTATGAGATCGTTTTAGGTATCCAATAAGATAGCAGTACGGCTAAAGGTGTTCGTCTGTCTCGACCCTCGTGAAGTGCTGACGACCTGAGCGCATGAAGAGCCGAGGGTTGTGGCGACCTTTCGAAGTCGATGTTGTCCGGTGGACCGGCTGTTGGCGAGGAATATGAGGTCAAGACCACCACTGCGACAGCTTACAAGAAGACATCCCGAAAATCCTCGCTAGCAATTTCTGGTAGACAAACCGGACCAGGGGGCGAAGCTGAACGCTGACACCTACCGGAACTGGTTCTTAGATGTTTTTACTGAGGTCAAGGACGGCCTTTATTAGAGGAGGATGCAACAAGTGCCCACGCAAAGCACACTGGAGCAAAACAGATAAGCTGTCAGCAGCGGAGAGAAGGCTAAACGGTGTGCTGTCTATTGGCTGCGATTGACGGACATTGGCTATTCACATGCTCATATCGGAGCTCGTACTACGATCGGCCGTACGGCTGCCTGGCTCAGCTCCTATAATTCCCTCGTTGTTCGCGAAAAGCTTGCTTCGCCAGGTTCGCGTGAAAACCTTGCTTCGGAGTCCCTACCCAGCTAAAACTCAGCTGTATTAAATCGATGGTAACGATTTTATTACGAAGAGGTATATATTGTAACCACGATTAGCAGTTAGTATAAATTCAAACGGAATCGCGTTGGCCCCAGTGCATCTAAACGGCCTTTAGCAGATCCAACCACCAGTGAGCGAGACTCTGCAGTGGGTCAATGCAAGGCGAACGTCTTTATAATATTCCGCAAAATTACAGGGCTCATAACTACAGCTGCCTGCCGACAGGCGACCGACTTTTTTAAAACTAATTTTATGTTAATAATGTTGACACCTTCAATGAGTAATTCATATCCCTCCGCAGAGCCACGCAACGCGTCGGACTTGGCGTTCGGCGAGCCCAACATTCGCCAGTGGCGGCGCATAGTGGCGCCTGCCCAAGCAAGTTCGATCGGCCGATTGCTACTTCCTCCTCTGGGGGCTAGCGCAGGCAAGGTCGTAGCCCTGAGGACCCGATACTTAGCCATGCTGTGCTGCTGCCACGCCCTCCCCGCAGCTGCTGCTGCTTAGAGGCCACGTCGGTCAGAGGCAGCACCGTCATTAAAACGACTCCACCACCGCCTATCGCCGCTGCAGATCACGTGTTGCTCAGGGCTGCTCACGCTTGGGTCAAGCTAGGGTTAAGCTAGTCAGTCAGTCAGTCCTAGGCAGCCCAGCTGGCACAGAGCGGCGCGTGGGGCCGGGCCAACGAAAATGAATGCAAGGTCGCCGCAGTCGGGCGAGTGTCTTCTCAGGTGGCTGCAGGGGCAGTGATTCAGAGCTCACGTGAGCACTGCCACGGGGCGGCAGCGACGACGGCGACAGCAATATGTGTCGGCTGCAGCAATATCTAGCTACCACTCGGCAAGGGAGGCCCAACCCACTGTCGCTGCGTTCGGCGGCACCAGCCCTGCCGTCGTTGAGGACAGCGCTGATCGGTGACTCGTAGCTCAAGTCGCTGTTGAGTTTGTGCGAGCAGTCGTGCGCAGCAAAAGACGGCTCGGACAAATGCCGTTAATGTCAGAACGCAGTAACTGGGTCGGAACGGCCGCCACGCCGACCGAGAAACCGCCGAGCTTGCCTCAAAGTGGGTCCGCTGTTCTCGGCCAGAATAAGGCGGTGGCTGAGCAAGTCGGGCAGCTTATACGCCGTCGCTTGTTCATAGAGCCAGCGAACTTTCGACTACAGGCATAGGGATCATGGCAAGATAAGAGGGAAATGACCTGGCTTTGTGCCAAACGTTGGCATAATAGCCCCAATTAGCTGCTATGGGCGTCGCGCTCGTAGCCATTGGTTCGATCAACCTATAAATAGAAGACTATCAAAACCACATGCAAGTAATTATTCTTCTTGTCCATTTTATTGCTTATTATTCTTTTCCTGCACAACAAATTATCAATAAATACTATTCCGCTGTGCTTACTCGACACTTTTCAAATTTCATCGAATTAAAAACCTTTCTATCTATGCAATTTAAAAGTGTTCAAAATATTTTTTAATCATGGATGACTTCTTGCAACTGCAAAACGCAAAGTACGGCCATCAATTTTAGCGAATACGCACCTGTTTGTCTCTGCATATACGCGAGAATCGTCCGCCGCGTACTTATGCACGCAAACCTGTGCATGCCATTACCACTAATGAGTTAGCATTCTTCTTTTAAAGCCTATGTAGATTTCTTAAATATGGACAGAATTAGCTGCTGAACTATCATCAACTATAAGCATTAGAAATTTGCTTCTGTGAGACATCTTAAGTCGATGCACTCAGGTGCTCCAAGTAAATAGAGTGCGTTGAGAAAGCCTATCTCTCCTCGTCTTATTATGCTAAAAGAAGAGCAATATCGGGTGTGAAATTTCCGGTGGATTCTGTTCATGTGCATTCAATGTCGACGTTTAGCCTCTTCCTGAAACAATTCCTGGATTTGGGCATTCAAAATAGTCTCTGGTTTCACACACTAGCCACGGTCAAGTAACGAGATTTGAAGGCCTGTTGGCTCCTAAATCTTGTGCAATACGACTACGGCTGGTCGAGGTCAAAATCGTCTGCCAGTTCACAGTGCCTACGGTAACTTCGGCTTAGAGGAAGCATTGCGGCTACTGGAGATTATTCACTTGAGACAGGCAGCATATAAAGGTCTACCGTTTCAACGCTGTTAGAAGTTATTCGGGCAAAGAGCATTTGGGGCTCAATGCTTTAAAATTATATTTGACCTGTAGACAATGCGATAGAGTTTGAGACCGAATCTTCGAGCTTGATCTCAAATTTAGCTAAGAGGCCAAATGTTATGTCATAAATAAAATTGATGACTGATTTCCAATCTTTAGCAGCAGTGTTTGAAAGTTCGACTTTCTTAAAGGCACAGTTTCTTAAGAATCAAACATTGATGCAGATTTCTACCAGTGAAACGTAGATGCAGAAGCTACAGCACTAAGCGTGAAGCGTAAAAGGATTCGAGCATGAAACAGAGCACCCGAGCCATTTTCCTGGTCCGCGTGCAACGACCAATGCAGATCGCTCACTCAGCAGCTCATGCAATTAGCAGCAGATGCCGCCTGCATCTCGCTCGGTCCACATTCGGTTGTGCTTCTTAACAGATTAGGCACATTGGATGAGTCCATGCGTTGGAAGAACAGTACAGCGAGCAGCCAAAAGCAAACGACCACTGTGAGAATGAGCAGCTTTTCAGCTGCTTCGTCATTAGCCTGAAGGCTGAGCTGCAGACGCTCGCTTCGATTTAGGTTCGCCCTCGCACCGGTTTCATGGTAGCGCCTGCTACGTCAACGGCTGACGCCATTAGTCTCGTCGTACGCTGCGTCGCCAGAAGACCGTCGTCATCATCGGCGGTCGTTAGACAGCTGAGCTCCTGTAGGCTCTTGGACGCCGAAGGCACGCTCAAATATTAACTACTACTGCTTCGCTAATGTCGCTGAAACGTCCGTAAGCACAGCCGTACTGGTTGCGTTGGCTACAAGTGATTGCTCCTTTCAAATTCTACTGTCGTGCTCGACAGCGTTGCTGTCGTGCTCGACAGCGTTGCTGTCGTGTAATCGTGGACTTTTAACTGAGGCCAGTTTGCTGCTTTGCCGTGAAATGCTGGTGGTCTGACTGTCGGCAGAGTGGCGTCCTACGACGACAGTGAGGCTTTTTCTGAACTTGGAAGAAGTCAGGCAATAGACGAGAAAGCTCACAGAACAGCCGCCATATTGGAACAGGCTAACGATGGTCCACGATAGGTGAAAGCGAGCACTGCTTTCTGGGTCTAAAGGCCAGTCCACGAGAAGGAACACTGACACTGGCACCGTTGTTATTAGGAAGACTACGTTCACCACCAGGAGCATGGTGGTTATGGGACGCGACCTTGCATTCATCTTTGCAGTGGGGCAATTCTTGCGATTGCGAAGAGAGGCCATCATTAGGATGTTACACGGCAGAATTATGGCGGCTGGAACCAAGGAGTAGAGCAGCAAGTCCAAATATGCCCACACTGATTTATAGAGCCACTCTTTCCCGTGCGCATAGCAATCGCCTTCATCGTTGTGGCTCAGTAGGGTTGGCAGCATGGCGCCGACGGCTAAGAGGATGGCTGCGAGGGCAACGACTACGGCGACAGCGAAGCGCCTCGAGCACAATCGCTGGTAGTGCAAGGGCGCTCGAACGGCGACCAATCGCTCAGCGGCGACGCTTGCCTGTATCCAAGCGTGTAGCTGCAGTGAGAAGTACGTTAAATAAACGTGGGCCCGGCATCCTGCTTCTGACGCGTACTCGGCGTTCCGAATGTTTACTTGCCGGGAGCTGGAGTGGAGGATAAGATCCTGAAGGAGTCCAGTGCAAGCCACCAATAAGCCGGAGATGGCGTTGGCCACTATATGAACGCTGACGGTCAGGGAACGAAGGCGACGGCTGGCCAAGACCGCCACAATGGACAGAAGGTGCCCAAAGATTGCGAGAGCAAGAAATACCGAGCCGGCTAAAATCCATAACCATTGACTGGCGTCCGTCTCGGGCCAGCGAACTGCGTCCGAGCTATTCGCATCGTCACCTGTCGGTTTCAGCTCTTCAAGGTCTGCGCCGGTGCTGGCCGTTTCGTTATGAAAGTCGCTGGCGTTCATGATTGGCAGTTGTCCTACGATTTGAGTGTCCTGGCTTGTGGCCACAAGCCTGCCGATAGTTACTGGCGACCCCAACGATGCGCACCCCTATCAGTAACGGTAATGACGATAAATGATCACTTGCACAGTTTCCTAAAAGAACTTAGTCTCTACCCAAGCGATTTGCCGGTGTCGCGAAAGCAAATGAGTACCTTCTCGTTTGACTCGACGATGTGTCTCGCCGCCTGAGCACAGTGAACGACACGTTGTCTTCCGAAAGCGGCGTTGTCAGCCAGTGAGCATTGTAGCCTGACTACCACGAGATCTGTGCTGCTGCTTCTCTTCGCAGCGGCGATCGCTGGAGCCTCCGCTCAGCCGACGGCCCGACGACTTAAAGTTATGTTCCCCCAATACGTCCGGCCCGGCGGTTGCTCCTGCAACCTAGTCAGGCAATGATTAATTGCTTCCTGGTAAGAAAACCCGGTGATTCAAACCGTACTCGGCGGTTTTAAATTCTGGGTATTGCCGCAAAGTGTCCGATACACGACGTGCTTGCGGAAGATGCTTCATATGTATCGCTGAGAATTAGTTCGACCGCCGACAGTATTTAAGCGAGTCATTCTGAAAGCACCGTTCCAACCCTCTTTAGAGTGTAATCGCGCTTGGAAATTGTGAATCATATGAAACCTCTTGCACTGTAGCTGAGAGCTTTTAATTTAAGCTGCTTGCGAAGCTACTTGAGAATTGAGACCGAGTAGTATGTGGTTTAACCGTTTCGTAGTGTGACCCTCATCCGAGTACATTTTAAAATTCACCTTCGCTTCGCTCGGTCTCATTTCGAAATGACCCTGCTGAGTGTCAGTCTAGGAAATAGAAAAACCACATATTACTCTATGGGATACCTGTCTGACTTTTACGCAAACAGAAAACAAATAGACTACTCTATTAATATTCCAAAACTCAGTTAACATAAATTACGGTAAAAAAAAATTACTTTTCCCGGAAAACTTTTAATTTATACAGTAAGCGACAGATTTAAGAAAACACGCTGTTATACGAAGATATGATGAAACTATTGAATAAAATGCTAAATTCAGAGCATGTTTAACAAATCTATCAAGAGTAAGATATATAATCAAAGTTATAAACATAATAACGGCATTAGGAGTAACAGTTTCTACTACTTACATTCAATCTTTTCCAAATTAGATTACTCATGTTGTTTCTTTCTTTTCAGCACCAACTGCAATGCCAGTAGCTATTGATGGTTTTCTTGTTGTTGTAAACAGATCGAAGAAAAAGATTTAATCTCAATTCTAACACAGAATATTTTTTGCTTCTAAGATAAAACATGCTTTTTCTGATGAAGTAATTACAAAAGAAGAGTTTGAAGACATTACAGCAGAGCGTTCACAAAGAGAAACTACTCCTGTTTAATCACTTGTGACTCCTCTCTAACAAAACTCCTTTTAACATCATTTACGAAATAACAGACTGGTTGTTCTTTCAATACCAATGTTCTAACAATAGTGTGTTTAGTCAAACTCCATATATGATCAGTAGCTCTTCTTCTCTTTTTATCTTCTCCCTCACCTGGTTCTAGTAAATATCTTACAGTTGTTCCAAGTTCTAACAATTTTTCCTTTATCCTAATTTTCTAGGATAATTTTGGTCTCTTTGTTTTACTGCTTCTTTTTTATTGCCTTAGCAGGTTCTTTATCCAATTGTTCTTGTAATGCTATTGTTTAGGTAGTCAATAATCTTTGTTAAATTATAAATCACTCTTTATTTTTAATGTAGTCTCCTTTATAAATACTTTCTAATTCCTTTTCATACTGCGCAGTAAAGGCACTTTCTCCTACCATTCTATTCATTCTTTCAACAGGTGCAACACTCTTTTCACTAGTAGCTTCTATCACTTGCGTGTCATGTCTTTTTATTTCTTTCATGAACTCTCCTTAAACCCAGATCCAGGATCTACTGTAATCTTCTTTGACTATTTCAAAGAACATTTTTTATAAATGTCTATTATAGCTCGTGTTACTTCTTTAGAAGAATTTTTTTACGTGGTCTTGAATCTTTATATCTGCTAGCAACAACAATAACACTCATAGCATATTTGTATCCAGAGTCAATTGGCATACACAAAATGTCTGCTTGGTGACTTTCATAAGGTTCAACTATATCAAAGAAACCTTTTGGAATTAATTTTGGCCTGGGTCGGAATATTTGGCTTATATGCGAATCTGGATTGAATTTCCCCTCCTTTTTTCTGTCTTTTAGAGTTAAAATGACATTCTATAGAAATGGATATATTTTGTAACACTTGTTCCAAGTCGTTTAGTGAACTTGAATACTTAAAGTCAGGTCACCGGATTTGTAAAAAGATTAAACGAAGATCTAAAATAAAATATGAGATGCGATGTGATATCTGTGACTTAGATAGTACTGAAACAGAATTCAATTGTGGTATTCTTAGAAATAATAAGATATTAAATTGTGCAGACTGTTGTTATGCAACTAATAAATACTCTAAACAGAGGCCAACAAAGATATATTGCCTTGCAAAGAAACACTTTGAAAAAAGATGCTCTGAATTCTTCTGCATTCATCCCTAATTAGAACACGAATCAATACTATATATTGCAAAACTATTCCCTTTAGTTAAAGGTAAGCGCAAAGCAACTAAATTAAAAGAATTAATTTTCTTACTAGTTTATTTATACTTCTCAGGCACTTATGTAACTAACCAATAGATTTACTTTTAAGTTTCCTATGTTGTCAACAAAATAGTAGTCAACTGGTAATCTATTGAAATAGGCATAATATTTAAAATCTGTTCCAGTTGATAAAGTATTTATGGCACGTATTTCGCCAGATACAACAGAAGTATCAGTGTTTGGTCTTAGAAAAACACAGTTATACAAACCAACAACCATTGCACTTAGTATTATTAATGGTAGAGCATTCTTGTTTTGCCAAGAGTAAGCAACAGAAGTATAAATAATAGAATTCATAGATCTAGGATGTAATGACACTGGAACTTCTTCTGCTATTTTTTTTAGCTGTTTTGTCAACATAAGATTTAGTAGCTGGATCAGAAGGATTGACAGGATCTGCAACATTGATCATAGAATTATTATTCATATTTAAGTTTTTAGTTGCAGGAAAGTTTTTTAATAATACATCTCGTTTTAAACCACCATAAGTAACGCAAAAAATCATCAGGAAGAACAGTTGGAGTAGTAGTACAAGAATTCCAATAAGTTGAAATAATAGCAAATCCATTCATATTTAGATCTCCTGTCATTGTATCTCCCGTTTTATTAACATAATTTGATAACTAACTAACATTAACAGCATCCGTTGGATTTACTCCAGGAGCAAGGTTTGTAACAGGTCTATTCTGAATGTTCATAGAAGTACTTCCATTTAAAATAAAATTTGAATCAGCGTAAGACTTTGTTACAGCATCACCATCATTCACAGGATCACTCATGTTAATAATTCTGTTTCCATTTGCTTCAAGATCAGAAAGTATATGACCATTTATTCTAGATAAATATTCATTACAATTAGCCCTTCGATACATCTATATAATTATTGTTTAAAACTTTTGATCCATCTAACACTTCTCTAACAATACCCACTATTCTAGCAAATCTATCAATGTCCTCCTCTTCTACTACTTGTATCAACATCTTTTTATATAATACTTTATGCCATAACCTTTATCTTTGTTATTGTGAAATCTGCCATACTTGCTTATAATATCAAACTCAAAATCAAAGTACTTCTCATCTTTACGCAATAGCATAAAAATAGGATTTCTAACTGGCATATCTAGATCGCATTCACTTGGTACTCTGACATTTCCCGCAGCTACATAATCTAGTAGTAGTTTTTCACAGTTCAATCCAGGAACGCCAATCTCAAACTCAGTAATACCATTCACTAAGTTTTAGAACATGCAAACCAAGTAAACATTGTGTATGATAATGCTTGCGTATAAAATCATCAATAATAGTTCTGCTCCATAAACATTTTATTTCTACTAAAGTTTTTCTTTCTGTTATTCCATCAGCAGAATATCTGTATACATCATCTCTATTAAAACAATCATTTACACTATCAAGCTTGACATTAAGTTTCATTTCTAAAAACTTAGCAACAATAGGTTCAAATACTTTACCAAATAGCATTGGAGGAAATTGCATACTACAATTATTAGCAATATGTATTTTTAGTTTTCTATTAGCAATTATTTCTATATCTACTTCTGTTTGATCTCCAAATACTAAGTTATTTCCAAGCACTGAATAAACTTCTATGCAACCGATATTCAAAGACATTGATTTTTTCCACTCATCTAAACCTTGTACAAAATTAAATGTTTTCATTATATTCCTGGTTCACGTTATTTTAAATGTCATTTCCATCATAAAAAAATGTTCCTTTACTGCAAGTAAATGGCGAACCATTACCATTATAAGTTAGTCCAGAAGTGTACTCGCAGATAGTTAAGTTGTGAAGAATAATGGTTATAGCAGGATTAGCAGCAGAGGTTTGACTATTGACCTCAATACTTGCATCAAGTTTGGAAGTAATTCTTAGAGGCTCATCGTTATACTGAAGATCAACAAAGTGAATTGGATAAATTGAAAACCATTCAGGAAACGTAATACCAACTGGTTCTGTAATTTGATTCAACCCGAGATATTGTTTTCTAAACTCAGTAAAATCTATATTCAGTTGAGCACTTTCCATCTTTAGGATAAATACTTCTAGCAAAAGCAGGACATTGTTTTGAACCATTGGCAAATGCAGCTACGTTTTTCATATCAAAGTGGTTGTATGTACATGGATTTCCTGTATATGAATTGTACTTATTAGTAAAATGTTATGCGGCAAGAATTATACCTTGTAAATAACTGTGTACCTATATTTTGCACAAACGTCAAATCCTGTGGAGACCATGCATTTAGTTCGTATGCTCCTAAAGCCTGGAACTCACTCCAGATTTGCGTCACGACATCCACTGACTTGACCACGTTTAAAAAGAAATTAAAAGCCCACCTATTTATGACATCATTAGTGGGTCCCTGCGATTCGTCCTTTATGTGCTTATGCATGCTGACACTTTTGCGTGCTGCCACTAACCACACTTGCATGCTGACTCTGTGTAAGTCACCCCTAACCATGTTATTCCTATTTTTATCAAGCATGATACCACTCACCATTCGATCAGGTTTCCTTTGCAGCAAATGTAACACACCTAGAAAGAGATTGAGTTCTCTATGGGCGCTTTATCAAGTGCATTGTTATTATTATCGTTCTTTAAGCGTGCATGTCAAAGGATTCGAGCATGAAACAGAGCACCCGAGCCATTTTCCTGGTCCGCGTGCAACGACCAATGCAGATCGCTCACTCAGCAGCTCATGCAATTAGCAGCAGATGCCGCCTGCATCTCGCTCGGTCCACATTCGGTTGTGCTTCTTAACAGATTAGGCACATTGGACGAGTCCATCCGTTGGAAGAACAGTACAGCGAGCAGCAAAAAGCAAACGACCACTGTGAGAATGAGCAGCTTTTCAGCTGCTTCGTCATTAGCCTGAAGGCTGAGCTGCAGACGCTCGCTTCGATTGAGGTTCGCTCTCGCACCGGTTTCAGGGTAGCGCCTGCTACGTTCACGGCTCACGCCTTTAGTCTCGTCGTACGCTGCGTCGCCTGAGGATCGTCACCATCATCGGTGGTCGTTAGACAGCCGAGCTCCTGTAGGCTCAAGCGATTGCTCCTTTCAAATGGCGACAAGCGATTGCTCCTTTAAAATTCCACTGTCGTGCTCGGTAGCGTTGCTGTCTTGCAATCGTGGACTTTTCAGTGAGGCCAGTTTGCTGCTTTGCCGTGAAATACTGGTGGTCTGGCTATCGGCACCGTGGCGTCCTACGATGGCAGTGAGGCTTTTTCTGAACTTGGAAGAAGTCAGGCAATAGACGAGAAAGCTCACAGAACAGCCACCATATTGGAAGAGGTTAACGATAGTCCACGGAAGGCGAGAGCGAGCACTGCTTTCTCGGTCTGAAGACCATTCCCAGAGAATAAACACTGACACGGGCACCATTGTTATTAGGAAGAATACGTTTATCACCAGAACCGTAATGGTTATGCGACGCGAACTTGCAGTCACCCTTGCAGAGGGGCAATTCTTGCGATTGCGAAGAGTGGCCACCGTTAGAACGTTACACGGCAGAATAACGGCGGCTGGAACCAAGGAGTAGAGCAGCAAGTCCAAATATGCCCACACCGATTGGTAGAGCCACTCTTCCCCGTGCATGCCACAATCGCCTTCATCGTTGTGGCTCAGTAGGGTTGGCAGCATGGCGCCGACGGCCAAGAGGATGGCTGCGAGGGCAACGACTACGGCGACAGCGAAGCGCCTCGAGCACAATCGCTGGTAGTGCAAGGGCGCTCGAACGGCGACCAATCGCTCAGCGGCGACGCTTGCCTGTATCCAAGCGTGTAGCTGCAGTGAGAAGTACGTTAAATAAACGTGGGCCCGGCATCCTGCTTCCGACGCGTACTCGGCGTTATCGAGGTCAACTAGCTCGTTGCTATAGTGAAAGACAAGGCCCTTCAGTAGGCCCGTCGAAGCCACCAATAAGCCGGAGATGGCGTTGGCCACTATATGAACGCTGACGGTCAGGGAACGAAGGCGACGGCTGGCCAAGGCCGCCACAATGGACAGAAGGTGCCCAAAGATTGCGAGAGCAAGAAATACCGAGCCGGCTAAAATCCATAACCATTGACTGGCGTCCGTCTCGGGCCAGCGAACTGCGTCCGAGCTATTCGCATCGTCACCTGTCGGTTTCAGCTCTTCAAGGTCTGCGCCGGTGCTGGCCGTTTCGTTATGAAAGTCGCTGGCGTTCATGATTGGCAGTTGTCCTACGATTTGAGTGTCCTGGCTTGTGGCCACAAGCCTGCCGATAGTTACTGGCGACCCCAACGATGCGCACCCCTATCAGTAACGGTAATGACGATAAATGATCACTTGCACAGTTTCCTAAAAGAACTTAGTCTCTACCCAAGCGATTTGCCGGTGTCGCGAAAGCAAATGAGTACCTTCTCGTTTGACTCGACGATGTGTCTCGCCGCCTGAGCACAGTGAACGACACGTTGTCTTCCGAAAGCGGCGTTGTCAGCCAGTGAGCATTGTAGCCTGACTACCACGAGATCTGTGCTGCTGCTTCTCTTCGCAGCGGCGATCGCTGGAGCCTCCGCTCAGCCGACGGCCCGACGACTTAAAGTTATGTTCCCCCAATACGTCCGGCCCGGCGGTTGCTCCTGCAACCTAGTCAGGCAATGATTAATTGCTTCCTGGTAAGAAAACCCGGTGATTCAAACCGTACTCGGCGGTTTTAAATTCTGGGTATTGCCGCAAAGTGTCCGATACACGACGTGCTTGCGGAAGATGCTTCATATGTATCGCTGAGAATTAGTTCGACCGCCGACAGTATTTAAGCGAGTCATTCTGAAAGCACCGTTCCAACCCTCTTTAGAGTGTAATCGCGCTTGGAAATTGTGAATCATATGAAACCTCTTGCACTGTAGCTGAGAGCTTTTAATTTAAGCTGCTTGCGAAGCTACTTGAGAATTGAGATCGATGAGTAGTACCTGAATTCGATACCAATGTTTGTTAGTGTCAATGTTGCCGTTTTAGCGCTCTAATTCATAACTCGAACATGGGCGGTATTAACTGCTGTTGCATTTAGGGCCTAAACACGATGGCATCATCAATACCATCGCTTAAACTTTAGTTGATGGTACTGATAGTGATAATAATAGCTCGCTTGTACAGCATTATAGGAGAACTTAACCTCTATGTGGACGCTACACTCACTACCAGTTGCAAAGGAGTCACTACAAGGGTTAATATCAAGTATGCAACAGCAAACGATTATTATGTTGAGGACGGTATTCCAAAGTAGACGCGAAAAATCTCGTGATTACAGAAAAAAATTTGGGTTCTCTGAGGGCGCTACACAAATTTATTATTATAATAATTATTATTATCATTATACACGTAACTAGCGTACAAGTCGTGGATGGGATGCTGCTTTCGGTCGCTGACCGCAGACCGTAATGGTTGCAGTTCGGCACTCGATTTCAATTTAAAGGGGCCGTCGAAGTACACTTCTCTACCTCAAGCCCTGACCCCCAATATACAAGCAAAAAGTCTCCGTGAGACTCCACAAGAACAGCCGCCCCCGGAGCCACTGTTACACAGCAATGGCAGCAGCAGATCCGTGCATCGTAGAAGCACGAAAGCTGCAATATGGTGCAGAGGACTAGTTGTCTTCTTTGATTGGGATATGAACTTCAGAATGATGTCACTCGTGGCCTTGATAGGTGCTGCATGGAATTGAGGGACAGGATTCCATAGCAGATGACAGGATTCCATAGGCGATGCTGCTACCTGAAGATGGACTCCCTGACCTTGTCTATCTTCTTGATTAAGAAGCAAAAGAAGCGATTAACTCCATGATCTTACCTATTTTGAGCGATCGACTGCCTGATCTTGTCTATCTCGTTGACAAAAAAGCCAGAGAAGCGATAGGCTCGATCATTGCAAGCATCAACGGGTAAGGAGCCAGCCTGGGAGCAGTGCAGTTTGCATACTTTCAGCTACGTAGCAATGCGAAAATTCGGGCCTACCTAGACTACATCCAAGTTGGTTAATGAATTCATGACATCCTGTCTCGACTTATGTTACTTACCACAGTCGTTCCTCGATTATCACGGTTAATCAGTTCCAGACATTTACCGCGATAAGTGAAGTTCGTTGAAGCAGGATTCTTTATTTATAAATCGGATATTTTCGTAGTTAGAGCAGAGAAAAGTTGTTCACGACCATTTAAATACGATTTTAACGTTTTCAGAGCCTTCTGGACAAGAAATAACAACCTCGTAGTCACCATTACACTCGTATTAAGAGAAACGAACTTACGTGAGGCTGAGTCGATCAGGGGCCTGGACAGGAAGAGGATAGAATAGCCAATCAGTGAACAACAAGCTTTAATTGAGTTGGTTTTACCACTCGATTTTTGGAAAGAAGTTCTTGCCCACACACAAGGAGTGGTCGAGCGGCTGCACCTGGCGTTTAAGGAGGATTTTCGGGGGGGGGGAGGAGAGGGTGCTCGAATACACAGGCTAACAGTCCATACGTACAGTAGTTTTAATTTTAATAAGGGGGACGTACAATTGACTAGGACAACCAATACTGTGAGGTATCGCTGACTCAGACAACCGACCCAAGTACTGCAAGCGCCCGAAACACAATCAGAGATGCCACAAACAGCTGCTGCTCCTCGACTAATTATAATAATAATACATAAGTTTAGCAGCCAGAGATTCTAATCTCTTCTTAAGCACTTTACATTTGCTCCAAAGGAAGCATTATCGAATGGTTAGCGTTGTGAATGCTTAATGACAACAAGCTTAACATAGAGGTGACATGCACAGGGTCAGTATGGAAATACAGTGGTTAGTGGCAGCATACAGTGTCAGAACGCTCAGGCACACGATGAAGCTGTAAAATCAGCTAACCTTAAACTTTCTAAATATTAAGATTAGTAGTATTCGTATTAGTATTATTAGTATAAGGATTTCCCATCACGTCTTTGTGGCAGCAGCTTGCCTCACATGGTTCTGCTACAAGATACGACACTTGTCTGAGATACCGTCGTATATATATTTCGAAAATGTCAAAACAGCAAGTTTAAGGCTCTACGGTCAAAGAACACGTTTGGCTGCCAGCTTTTCTATCCACTTGATGTTGTCGGTTACTACCTGCATTCTTGTATTTGTGCTGCGACATCGTCAAATTAGTCAAAGAAAGCATAATGCAGGAGCATTTCCCACTGCTCAATGTTTGCACAGTGAGGGCTGAAGAGCTGAAGCTCGGCCGGCAAAGCAGACTGGCTTAGACAGGCACAGCGCTGGCAGCTGTGACCAGCAGCAGCCGGTTGCCGACGGTGCTGTCGACGAGTAACCAGCAGCAGACAGGCTCTCTGCGGTGGCACTCGCGAGCTGGCGCTGCATCTGGCAAACCACGTGCTTGGCACGCCCGATCGCATGCTTTTGCAGCATCCTGCACCCAGCATCTGCACGGCTTTCCTGGTCAGGCGACGTGCATGGACGGTCCTTCTTTCTTGGCGCTCAGCTGTATTCCTGAGCCCGCGAAGCCGCTCGCACCCTGAAAGAAAAAAAAACGCTCTTAGCCCTGAGCGCTAGGCACGAACGTCGTGCATCGAGTGTTACCAGAACACAATTTGTTCTGGTAACACTCGATCAATGATTCGCCACCGATTGTATGCTGTTAACTCCTGTTAAGCATATATTAAATATCACAGATGAAACAATCCAGAAATGCCAATGCCGACCATCAACCATCATCTTGACTGTTTTCAGGTCATCATTTGACCTACTGATCCTTGCGGCAATCTAGAACATTGTTTCCCCATCTTTTTTGCCACCAAGAAAGGTAGGAACAGAGAGCCTATCACCAAAATTGCATCCCCACTGGACTTCTCACCCTCTGCTTCGTCCCCTGCCTAAATGACTACATTCCTGCCACTCACTAGCAACCTCATCTCGGAAGTTCATCTCTCAGTCTAAAGTTGCGTTTGCACGGCTGACGTTTGCACAGATTTTGGACCAGTTTTCCACAGATTTGTGCCACTACGTCACAATATGCCATCACATTTTGGGGTGGAGCCAAGTCTGCAGACTCTCATGAAAGAGAATTTGTTTCTACTCGTTTTTTGGCTCCTAGTTGGTCCAGCCGGCCAATGAAACCCCGGGGCTCGTCTCATACACTCCCTCCTCCAAATAAAAATGGCTGACGTTCCACCTCCCGAATAGAGCAAGGATACTACAGCCAAACTGGCCAATGCATGTTGACATTCCAACAAAACTTTTGTAACTCACTACTTGGATCTCATTGCCTAAGCAATAAGATCCTCACAGTTGGTACGCAATTCTGCAGCTAGGACTGTCTGTCGTGAACGTCACAGCTGCCACTTCTCAACCACATATGACTTGGAGGTTTAGTCACACCCTTTTAGGTCCTTTCATTCTTTTGCTGGGGCCAACATAGGAGAACAATTTCCAATCAAGTTAGGTATCACCTGACCCTCTGTTTTCACTCACGTCGCCGAGCTGGTTTGGTCCAGCGGTTAAGGTGCTCGCCCCGACCAAGGTCTGGCTGAGGTCGTGAGCTCGAGCCCCGAGGCATATGTGAAGCGCCTGGATAGGGATTAAGTTCTCTTTGGGCGTTATACAAATGAATTATTTATTTATTTAAGTCATATAGCTGTGCGTCTAATGTAACCTCGAATTCTTTGGAGACTGCACCTTTAGTTCCTATGCTCCCTAAGCCTGGAACTAACTCTCAACTGACGTCACGACATCCCCCGGAATTGAAAAGATTTCCAAAAAAAACTCAAGTCGCAACTATTTCTCATTTCTCACAGCATTTGCTGGGTCCTTGAGATATGCCCTTCCTGTGCTTATCCATGCTGACACTGTCCACGTTACCATTAACCATATTTTTTGTTGACACTGCATGCCATCTCTCACCCACTTGTGCTGTTGAAACTTCGAAATTCTCACTAATCATTTGACCATGCTTCCTTTACAGCATATTTAAAGTGCCTAGAAAGAAATTAAGTCATGTGAGGGTTCTATACACATGTATTAATTATATTATTATTAGGCATGAAACTTATGCAGAGGGTCAGCAAATGGTTCAGCACGGTTATCACCATTCAATCGCGGTTCCCTTTGCAGCAAATGTAAAGCGCCTAGAAAGAGATTGAGTTATCTGAGGACACTTTATCAAGTGCATTATTATTATTATTATTATGACTGCCATCCATCTTTAGTGGAGATCGAATGTTAGTGGCAGAGCCTGGGGGCAACTGGTCCTACACCCATCCACCCAACTATCAACAATGAAGAAATTATGTCCTACTTTCATTCGACGAGCAACTGCATAGTTTAAGTCGAATTAACACTTTGATCGTGAGCTATAACTTTTCATTACTCGAGGGTCTTGCCCTCTACATGAAAATATTGTGTGTCTTACTGCCTCCTGGATGAAAATCCTGGCTCTGCCTGATCTGATCTGTCCTGTGATTGCCAAGCACTGCAGATCTAGGATAAAGTAGCAAGAATGCAAGTGAGGACATGGGCTATGCATCGACTTAAAAAGGTTTGCTACAAGTAGGTGCAGCCCCCAGATGGGCAAGTTAAATCCGTCAATGCCCAGTTTCTGACGAAAAATATGCTTTAGTTATTGACACAGCAGAAAATCGAAAACAAAAGGATGCAGTGAAGCCATTCGAGGAAGAACAATAATTTTGGTCATTTTCAATGTTCATGCCATCACCTACTTTGCTTTATTCAATGGGCCATTTCACTTCCCGATGCCCTCCTCTATCCAATATGGCACACCCAGTACTGACACACACAGTCAGCCCAACACATCACCAGCAGTAATCACCCAATACGACACCACAAGCAGTCAGCCCACCGAGCCGCACAATACTGGCAGTTAAGCCTTGTACGATTCAGCCTCTCCTAAAGTCTGCTATTCTTCAAGGCCATCAAAAAATAGAAACTAGCACAGATCCAATCTTGTAGCCCACCATTAGAATAAACCCATTCACAAGTGGAAACTGCCATTTTGATATGGCAAAATTGAAAGTCTTATCCTGCAGGTCGAGCACGGCAGACTGTTCTGACAAGTGAGCTTCAGAAGGCCTATTAAAGACCTGGTCAACCGATGAAATCGTGGATTCTGGCAACAGTTCACTTCCAGATCGCATTACCTCGATCTTATTAGACCCGTCCGGCTACAGATGAAACAGTCCCTCCCAAAGGACCACCAGGGGGGACATAATCCACTCAGACCTGCACACAGATGCCGACAGCTTTAAAGAGCAGATGATTAGCTCTTTACTGTCGTTAAGGTGCCAAGATATCAGCGTTAATAGGGGAATTATAAAAAACTCTAGGTGCACGTGGATCGAAGTACATTGTACGATCACGTATAACAGGAATAAATAAAATTTCATGTTTACTGGCTCCTTAAAGTAGCGGGCCTGAACACTAATCACCACCACTTGCAGTGTGCAATAAAAGATCGCCAGCTGCAGGACTCAGAACACACGGCCTGGGTCTGACGTTCAAGCACCGTACCCTGGGCTCCGACTGTTTTGCGCCTCAATTTCCTATGTCAGCTAGAGACGCTCTTTGACTGCCCACTGCTGCACAAAGAGTGCCAAAGTGGCTATGCAAGCTGCACGGTAAAGAAGACCACAATCTTACTCGCTGCAACGGGATGATGTCCTCGTTGGCTAGCTTGGCGCCTGTGAGCGGATGGAGCATGTCCTTTTTGATGAATTTTTCAACACATTCCATTGTGACGACATCTCCCCTATGACGGCGCATAGTGCAAATAGCAAGTGAAAGCCACGGCTGCTGATGAACGTGGCAGCAAATAAGGACATAAGATGCTAGCAGCAGTCATCACGCAAGAGGAATACGACCATCAAACTGACGATCATGCATGCAAAATTGCCACAAGTTTCATCGCACTAATCTAAGGATTCCTGTGCTCACCACTGACTGCTCGCAAAACACACACAACTGAACACCTCGAGGTTCGTTGCAGGTACTTCAAAATTCCACTTTGCTCAAAGAATATAGCTGCTGTGGATTTCTGGACTGGAACAGTTCAGGCACATGTACATCACAATTTTCAGGTAAGGAAAAGCTTTAGATATACAGGCTCCGGCAAAAACTTTGTTTCGGGCAGGAAACGAAGTTGAAACCGCTGTTTTCTTGGACTAAGTGCCCAAGCGATCAAGCCATATGCATAATTAGTTCTTCTGCCATTCTTGTGCACATATACAGATTTCTCATTTTTTATTTCGAGAATTTAAGAAAAGTTAAATCAAGAATATTTTTGTAATTCAATGCGCAATTTAAAACCTTCCCTTTAAACTATAAGAATGCATCTTCTAGCAATATATGCAAATTAGTAAATTATCTCTGCTGATATTTTAGCAATGATACTCATTACAAGTGTATCATCACAGTAGTACTAACAGTATCACAAAGGGCACAACGTCGATGACTTACGTTAATAAGTTAGACTCACTTAAAATTTAAAATTATTACGTACGTGTTCGAGTTATGTGGTAGGAAACTAAGTAAACTGTTTTAAAGTACACCATTGCATAATTTGTAACTTTTGGCAATCCCGAATTAAAACTTAAAGGGCCACATGATTTAATGCAGCCAAGTTTGCAAGACGACGACAGAGAAGAAAGAAGCACGGCATTCATACTTGCAACAAGGTCAAGGTTGAGCACCCCTTAGCTGTCTATGCTGCTCGGACCACTTCGCCACCGTTGGCAGTTCTTATTATAAGGACCGTTAGGCCACCCCTAATAAGCAGAAATAGACTGCAAAAATGCTTTCAGCAAATGACAACATTTGTGAGCGACTAGACGAAATTTAGCGAGACAGCCTCACCGGTTGCCCTAAGGAAATGCACACTTTACAAGAATGCCAGCCAAAATTCGACGGTAGGTCAAGAAATCTGCTGCATTCAGCAGTCCCTACTCCTTGTCAGAGCAAACACAGGAACCCAGTTCCTCAAAACAATACTTATTGCATCCACATCCACCACATTCACTGACTGTGACATTGTGTTGAGCTCATTCTTCCCCGAAGCTCGAACGACGGCACGAGCCCACATTGCCGCGGTGCTTGCATGGGGAAAATCCGAGCTTTGGCCAGTGCAATGATTACTGCTTAACAAAGAGGGCTATGAGCAGCTGTGCTCCACCTGCACACTAACTCGGCTCAAAGCAAACACTTCCAACTAATCAAGTTGAAAAGTGACAAGACCCAGAATTAGTTATTGGAAAACACTGCACAACCGAAAGCTGACCTCTATGTGACTGAGTTGAAACACTCACCTCAGGTTGAGAAAGTTCCCTCGACCTCTCGCTTGCCGGCCAAGTAAGCCAATAAGTTCGGTGGCCTTGTGAGACTAGGTCAAGGAGGGTGTATTTGATGACCTAGGTAGTGGGCTCAAGCCCCGTGGCATTTGTGAAGCACCCGAATTGAGATTAAGTTCTCTTAGGGTGCTAAACAAATGAATTTTATCTTATATCTAACCTCTAGCTTGTCGGCCAAGTAAGCCAATAAGCTCGGTGGCCCGGTGACTCTTTCCCACTAGCATTGCCGAGTTGGTTTGGTCCAGCGGTTAAGGTGCTCGCCCCGGAGACCAAGGCCTGGCTGAGGTCGTGGGCTCGAGCCCCGAGGCATATGTGAAGCGCCTGAATAGAGATTAAGTTCTCTTGGGGTGCTATATAAATGAATTATATATTATATATATATATATATATATAGCATGGGGGTAGGGGAGGGGCTGGATACAGCCCTTCATCTGGCCGGTTGCCAGTTCGGACCCCGAATAGCTAATTTGAAATAAAACGTTTATACTCGATAGTAGCAGAAATTAATTTGCAATGTAATGTAAGCCTTTAGTGCAAAGGTCTAAGGAATAACCTTCCAGGCTCCGGTATTTTAGCTGTACACCACCGCTGCTGCCGTACACTGTAGCAGGCCACTGCGCCCTACAAGAAGCCAGTGCCCAGCAAAAAGGTCAAGGTCACCACACGCTCAGACTCTCGGTACAGCTTTCATCGCAGGGAAGGCTTCCATTTTTCCGCACTTGGTGGAGGTCGGTCAAAACTGGGTTCTACCCCACACCTCTGGATGCTATGATGTCATTTTGCCGGCAAGAGGTTGGCACAAGAGGGACTGGTGATTGCAACTTAATTCACACACTAGATGAGCCAATGCTACGGAGAAAAGACTATCAACTAGCTTACACATCCGGTGAAAATTCAGAAAACCAAGCTCCATACAGTGGCGCACGCTTGTTTGCTTGCAGCGGGTAGCGAAGAACCGGAACGAGCCGGATGCTCGGCCCCTGCCTGGAAGACTGTACCACTTACGAGGGTCGAATCACAGCACACGGCACCGAGTTTCCAAGTATATCGTGTGTAACTGGACACATGTATCGTACCTGCAGTAAAAAAATATGTGCCGTTACACTACAGATCATAGGAAAGAAAAAAAAGCCTGTAATGCCTGCCTGAGCTCGGTTAGTACAACCAAGCGTTCCCACCATGCAAAGGGAGGTGGTGAGGCAGCCGCAAGCAAACACACAAAGAGAAAGAGGGAGATAGAGATTGTGTGATAGAGATAGTGAGTGAGTGAGTGAGTGAGTGAGTGAGTGAGTGAGTGAGTGAGAGAGAGAGTGAGAGAGAGAGAGAGAGAGACAGACAGACAGACAGACAGACAGACAGACAGACAGACAGACAGAGAGAGAGAGAGAGAGAGAGAGAGAGAGAGAGAGAGAGAGAGAGAGAGAGAGAGAGAGAGAGAGAGAGAGAGAGAGAGAGAGAGAGAGAGAGAGAGAGAGAGAGAGAGAGAGAGAGAGAGAGAGAGAAAGAGAGAGAGAGAGAGAGAGAGAGAGAGAGAGAGAGAGAGAGAGAGAGAGAGAGAGAGAGAGAGAGAGAGAGAGAGATTGGTCGTCGGGACTCTTTCATGCATGCCACACATTAATTTTCATTGGCCTCTAATGCGAGTACAATAAAAAAAAGGGCGATGCCACTTCTACGGCCTTGCTCACAGCTAGGATAGCATCGTGCTGACCCTGGGGCCTGTTGACGGTATTTCCATAGCACACTCTGAGTTGTTTCGCCGAAGTGCCACACTAACAATGACAAAAATCCGGCTAATATCAGTACAATTTAACCGGTGAAAATATTACAGTGAGCCGAATTAGAACCCGTGGTTCGTGTCATCTAGCAGCAAGACCCATGCTAAGCTCTTTGAATATGTAGGACATGCCAAAATCAGACATACAACAAGCACACGTCTAGCGACGTAAAAACGCATTGCCTCATTTCAAAATGGTGTCACTACCTTCAGTACACCTAACGTACCAAGAAAGAGATTCAGTTCTCTTTGGGCACTATACATACGCTATTATTATCAACGTACTCGCCGCCGAAAAGATTACAGCATTCTGGATGCAAAGCAGAAGAAGCGGCCTATAAGGTTACCTAATTTAACAGCTTCAATTATGTAGATGGCAGAAGAGGCTTAAATGCTATCACCACCACGTACAGTGGGCAACGTAGAATAGCCCACTGCAGGACTCGAACACACGACCTGGGTGTTGAAGAGTGAGTGCGCACCTTAATCCTGAGCTACGACCTAGGGACAAGATTGCACGCACAAGTCAGCCAGCTTGCCTAGCACGACTGCAAGTGAGACCAGTCAGCTGACAGATCGGCTGCTGGCACGTAGCACACAAGTTCGTAACATTTCCAACTTGCTGTGAAGAAGGATAGTAAGAGATGAAGACAATCGGAGGTGAAAAAAAGGCACACAAAAACCGAAACGGCAGCACTTCCATGTGAAACCTTCTTTGCACGAGCATGTCGTGTAGCATTGAACAGCAAAGCAAATTATTAGCGATCAAGACCAAAAAAAGATGCAACAAGCGAATGCATTCACTTTGTCACAATGCAGATGGAAAATGCCACTCGCAGGCAGGCGACCTCGAGCAAAGGGCCTACCTCTTTGGTGATTAGGGAGCCTGCGCCTGTATCGTGGGGCAGAGGCGTAAATTTCACTGGGAATAGATCTTTCATTTTCAAGACCCGGCCACTCATGGGGCACTTGACTTGTTCGTCCTAAAAAGCAAGAAAACCTATAAAATTGTCATCCAACGAGTGTAGGTGGCAGGCGACAAGCACACGTGCGTGCAAGTGGACAGAGTGATGTTGAATAGGCAGCAGGTGCAGAATGTATAAACACCCTAGGGTGACTAATCTCGAAACTTGGTCTTGAAAAATGCAAGTTTATTGTAGGTAGCGACCAAAGCCGAAGGAAATTCCAGACTTTCAGTGTATACGAGCTATATACGAGCTAAAGGCTAAATCACATACTGCTCCACAGAGGCAAGTGCTTGGCACATACTAGCTGATTCAACAGGCTCTTTTGTATAGGGACAGAAGAGCCTTTACGGCTATCACCACAGCTTGCAGCAGCAATAAAGGATCGCCCACTGCGGGATTCGAACCCAAGACTTCGGGACCGAGGTCGTGAAAAGCAACTGCCTTACCCAGTGAGCCATCACGGCTCACTAACATGGCCTGGTTCTCGTCATCGAATAATATTGCAGTAGGTGACTGGAGAAGGGGCATAATTTAAGTGACAGTAGCATTTATTAAGATTTTCGACAAATTAAGTATGTGCTTTGGCACAGCACATGCAAAATCGGCCGCACATCGTACCGAATGGTCGACTCAGCCGAGGCGGCAAATTAACAAAGGCATGCCCAGGGCAGAGCGAGCACGCAGCCAGTTCAGCACCATCTCAGCTTCCTGGCACTGGTTTCATGAGCCGACACGGGCACTGCCTTCAGCGGCAATAATAATAATAATAATAATAATAATAATAATAATTCACTTGATAAAGCGCCCTCAGAGAACTTAATCTCTCTCTAAGCGCTTTACATTTGCTGTAAAGTGAAATGCAATTGAATGGTAAGTAAAATCATGCTTGAAAAAAACAAACGAAATGAATAATATGGTTAGGGGTGACATGCACAGGGTCAGCATGCAAATGTGGTTAGTGGCAGCATGCACAGTGTCAGCACGCATAAGCACATCAAGGACGAATCACAGGGACCCACTAAATGCTGTCCTAAATAGGTGTTTTTAGGTTCCTTTTAAATGTGGTCAGGTCAGGGGATGTTCTGACCCAGGTCGGGAGGGAGTTCCAGGCTTTGGGAGCATACGAACTAAATGCACGGTCTCCAAAGGATTTAAGGTTTGTATGAGGTATTTCTAGACTGTTGGATTCCGAGAAGCGGGTGGTACGATGCTTGGCCTGATGGGGTAGTATATCTGACAGATAGGCTGGAGCCATAGAATGAAGGGACCTAAAAGTGAGCGACAAAACCTTGAAGTCAACCCGTTGCTTGACTGGTAGCCAGTGCAGGTCGGCGAGAAGTGGAGTAATGTGGCAACTGCGACGCTCACGACAGACAAGCCTAGCTGCAGAGTTTTGCACCAGCTGCAATCGCCTGATCGCACATGCTGGTAGGCCAGTAAGCAGTGAGTTGCAGAAGTCGAGACGGGATGTCACGAATGCATGGACCAACTTGGTCGTGGTATCGTTATCTAAACAAGCCCGAATTTTAGCAATGTTATGAAGCTGAAAATAGGCGGATTTGACTGTGGAGCTGGCAAGCAAGTGTATGCATCCCGGGATGCGCTCGAAGCAGCGATCTGTTGCGGCAATCCGCAGCGCTCGCTGGGACTTGGCAGCGGCCGACGAACGACAGCCGGCTGCCCTGCTAGCAGCCGGTGATACAACAGCAGAGCGAGCAATGCCCGTGCGGCCGAGTGCTGCAGCAGCAACAGCAGAAGCGCGGGGCTTTTGTACCGGCTTTTGCACGACGACCTCCTTAGAGTCAGGTATCATGACGGGTGCCCAGAAGCTCGGCAGATGCTGGTCTTTGCCGCCAGTCATGTTTGATACGGACGGCGCGTCAGCTTTCTGCGTCGCCTGCGAGCCTGCAAAAGTACGTGGAAGTAGTCTGCTACTGTCACGATGTGGAATGACAATAATAATGGTAATGATGATAATAATGACGATAAAGTATGGTTAGAATGCCCTGAAATAACAATGCATTGGTGTAAAGAAACGAATGTGCATAACGACGAATTTGTGCAACGGAGGCAGCTGGAGAAGCAAAAGAAGATCACTTGGTAAGCTGAAGAACGTGCGAGCGCGCGCGACGCATTGCATGGTCAGCTGCCTTATACTTGCTTAACTGCCCAGGGCTAAATACAGCAGGTTTCATCGCCAGAATATATCGAGTGCTTGGATAGAAATTTAGCTACCTTGAGGCTATATATCGGCGGCCTAACTTCGGCGGATGAGTAAGAGCCTGCAAGCGTTCTAGGTGTGCCATATCATCCGCTCGGCTATCCAACTTAACAACACAAGCTTAAACGCAGTTTAGCACTCTGCTGTGGTAGTAACTCGCTCGCCGTGCCTCAGCATGTTGTGAAAAGTCGACCGTCGACTGTTACTAAAGTTCCTTCCAAATTCATAGGTGTGGCTTCTGCCGCCCCGGCTGCATGCGACCTAGCACGTAAAATACTTGATCAAAGTCAGGCATGTAATACTTAATTGAGAGTGCTAAACCATTGGTAAATGAACCGTCCACTACCCATACTCGCGATCGGCCAGCAAATGCTAAACACGCTCGCTGCAGCGACTCCACAACTTCCAGTCGGCCGCCGCCTCAGGCGTGGAACAGCCTCTTAAATTCTGCTGGTTGTATGTCTGCTCACTCAAAACCAAGGGGCTACTTCTCCGCAACCACGTAGTCCAGGAGAAACGAAATGCATTTCTGCTGGTCCAGATCGATGACGCCTTTCTCTGGTGGTTGGGTGTCTGAGACCAACCCACCCAGATTCTCATTCTTTCAGTCTGTTCGGTCGGTCTGACACGTCTGGGTGGCAAACTGGGTTAACTGTCGTTGTTCGTGAATCCTTTGGCTATAAGACGTGCAGTTTTTTGCGGACCATCGTTTGAATCAATTACTATCAGCTCCGTGTCAAAGACCTCAAAGGTCAAAGGGCTCTCACAGTTGCGATCGACCTGATCTGTACTGGTTTAGCCCTGCAATTAAGGTGCCTCGCCTCGCCTAGGCGCCCATTGCAGCTGGTGGTGAATATGGGTGCAAGTTTAGTTAACAAAACAAAGAAGTTTGACCGTGTGTTTCCTTTGCTGAAAGAGGTTCGGTGGCTTCCGGTTGCTCAACGGATAGGGAATTAAGTTTTTAAACTGACCCACAAGGCGTGTCACGGCTTGGCTCCTTCATGCCTAGCTGAACTGCTGTACCAGTTTCAGCCTCCTCGTGCCCTCTGGTCCTGTAAGGACACTATATTAGCTGCCCCATTTCTCAGCCTAAAGACGGTTAGCGACCGAAGATTTTGCTCTGCAGGATCCGGACTGTGGAACTACACGATTCTTACGCGGGTCCCTTCATTCTTTGGCTCCAGCCTACCTATCAGATCTACTGCCCCACCAGGCTTAGCATCCAACCACCGGCTTTTCGGAATCTAACTGCTTAGCTATACATCGTACAAACCTCAAATCCTTTGGAGACCGTACCTTCAGTTCATATGGTCCCAAAGCTTGGAACTCACTCAGGACTTCTGCCACGATATCCCCTGACTTGACCACATTTAAAAAGAAATTAAAAATGCACCTATTTATCACAGCATTTAGTGGGTTCCCGTGATACGTCCTTTACGTGTTTATGCGTGCTGACAGTGTATACACAGCTACTAACCACACTTGCATGCTGACCCTGTGCGTGTCATCCCTAACCATGTTATTCTTGTTGTTTATTGAGCATGCTATTACTAACTATTCAATCATACTTACTTTGCAGCAAATGAAAAAGCGCCTAGAAAGAGAATGAGTTATCTGAGAGCGCTTTATCAATTGTGTTATTATTCTTATTGTCCTGTCCTGCTATTTCCATGCTACTCACTAAGTCTACGTTGGTCCGTGCATTCGTGACATCCCGTCTCGACTTCTGCAACTCACTGCTTACTGGCCTACCGGCATGTGTGATCAGACGATTGCAGCTGGTGAAAAACTCTGCAGCTAGGCTTGTCTGTCGTGAGCGTCGCAGTTGCCACATCACATCACTTCTCGCCGACCTGCACTGGCTACCAGTCAAGCAACGGATCGACTTCAAGGTTTGTCTCTCACTTTTAGGTCCCTTCATTCTTTCTCTCCAGCCTACCTATCGGATCTACTGCCCGCCAGGCTAAGCGTCGTACCACCCGCTTTTCGGAATCTAACTGTTTACCTATGCCTCGCAAAAACATCAAATCCTTTGGAGACCGTGCATTTAGTTCGTATGCTCCCAAAGCCTGGAACTCCCTTCCGGATTGCGTCAGAGCATCCCCTGACTTGACCACATTTAAAAAGAACTTAAAAACACACTTATTCAGGACAGCATTTAGTGGGTCCCTGTGATTCGTCCTTCATGTGCTTATGCGTGCTGATACTGATACGTGCTGATACATATTACTCACAATTCAATTGCATTTCCTTTCGCAGCAAATGTAAAGCGCCTAGAAAGAGATTGAGTTCTCTGAGGGCGCTTTATCAAGTGCATTATTATTATTATATTATTATTATTACCTCATCTGCACTAATGACTCAACTATACCCCCCTTTCTCTTCGTTGTGTGAGATGAAGTCAGCTGGCAACCGCATGCGTACCGAAAACTGCTTAGGCTTTGAGTGTCCTATAGAGAATTATCCTGCTTAACACCCACTTAATATTTGTGGCTTTGTGGAGTTGCAGACAAGAGACGTTACATTAGATTGCATTATACACAAATGTCTTAGTATTGGTAATAATTATTACCTTGCCTAAGTTGCCTTCTGTATGAGTGGCCCAACAAATGCCTTTTTAAAGATGCAGGGATACAATCTATGCAGGCCAGCAGATCTATGCATCTCCGAATAAGAACAGTGCGTATGAAGTCTAGAGGAGGGCTAATAGTCTTTTTACAGTGGGAGACGAGCATCGAGGTGAGGTAACTAGTGGCAGGTTTGCAGGTGAATGTTCAGGATACTGCTGGTAATTGCAGGATAGCAGTCCAGAGATGATGCTACTTTGTTGAAGGGCTCACCGCTAGAGAAGTGATCTGCTAGAATGCCAAAAGGATCACTAGGTAAGGAGTCGGGGGAGGGGGTTAAGGAGGTCGATAGTCGACATCAGCGGGTTAGGATTGCGCATTTTGATGACAATTTTTTTCAATAGAAGTTGGACTTGCCCTTAGCTAAGGTATATTGGTATGGACTACAATAAACAGTCCTGGTATGCCGGTTGACAGACAGTCAGGATCTTTTGCATACTTTCTCATGCTTGCGCTTAGTCGTATTAGCTAGCAAAACCATGCAGAACGTGAACAGAAGTTGCCACAGCACACCACTTCTTGCCGACCTGCACTTGCTCTCAGGCAAGCAGTGCATCGACTTCAAGGTTCTGTCACTCACTTATAAGTTGCTCCATTCTTTGGCTCCAGCCTACCTATAAGATCTACTCCCCACAAGGCTATATATATAAATATATAATTCATTTGTAGAACATCCTAAGAGAACTTACTCTATTCAGGCGGTTCACCTATTCGGGCTCGAGCCCACGATCTCGGTCATCAAATACATTTATCATGGCCTTGGTTCAAGGTGAGCACCTTAACCACTGGGCCAAACCAGTGGCTCGGCATCGTTCTGGACCAAATCGTTTAGCTACACCTCGTAGGAACTTCAAATCCTTTGGAGACCGTGCCTTTAGTTCGAATGATCCCAAAGCCTGGAACTCACTCCCGACTGACATCAGGACATTCCCCGATTTGACAATAAAAAAAAGCTAAAAACACGTCTATCTATCACAGCATTTAGTGGGTCCATGTGATTCATTCTTTGTGTGCTTATGCGTGCTGACACTGCATGCTGCTACTAACCATATGTGTATGGTGACCCTGTGCATGTCACCTCTAACTACTTGTTGACATCGTAAAAGCAAACACTAACCATTCGATCATGATTCCTCTGAAGCATATGTGAAGTGCCTTGAAAAAGATAAACTTCTCTGAAGGGACTATACAGATGCATTATTCTTATAATATGTCTGCAGTAAACTACTATATGCCATCTGGGTGATGTCATCGTCTCATTCATCCAGCACAGCCTGTGAGCTTAAGCTTGTGGGACAAACAGTAGGTGTGTGCTGACAATACTAATACCGATATTATTAATAATAACAATAAGTTACAAGTAATGTGTATGATGCCTAAGAGAAATTAATAATTATCGAGGTGCTTTACATCTCGCAGCAAGTGAATCAACACACGAAGGTTAGTGGCATGCGAGGTATCAAGCACAGAATAGCTGACAAGTCATGCTTATTCCTGAATGCGGAAGCGCACAAGACACTCATAGCCACCCACCAGTTAGTATGACCTCTGGCTAGTAACAGGTACTGAATCATACACAGGTATAAATGTAAAGAACACCGGAATAGCAAACAGACAAGCTCACTGGGAACAAAAACTGTACGGAACAGATACAATTTAACTGAGGTCTCAAATATGCAATGTCACTGCCGGTTGTGATTGCAACTGGAAGTGAGTTCCAGGCTAGCTAGTGAAGCTCGGACTGGACTGATACAGTGGGCATCCAATATGTGCACAGAGAGAGAGAGAGAGAGAGAGAGAGAGAGAGAGAGAGAGAGAGAGAGAGAGAGAGAGAGAGAGAGAGAGAGAGAGAGAGAGATGAAGAGAGAGAGAGAGAGAGAGAGAGAGAGAGAGAGAGAGAGAGAGAGAGAGAGAGAGAGAGAGAGAGAGAGAGAGAGAGAGAGAGAGAGAGAGAGAGAGAGAGAGAGAGAGAGAGAGAGAGAGAGAGAGTAGGCACTCACCAGACTACTAGCGGCTGCAAGGCAAGCGCAGGCCGGTCGCATCTTGCACAGCCCTTAGGTGCCAGCAGCTAGACACCAGGTTGTGCCGGCCCTTCCCTAACCACATCAGGACACAAGACAATACACATCTTCTCCATCCACTGCTGCATTAAGCCGGCCTCAACATCTGCTTCTTGGTTCATATATTATTGACCTAATTCAAAATTCTTTCTAAGCAAAGTGACTCAGCATCCGTCATACAAGGGAACCAACTTTCACAATTCTTTTGCCCCAACCAGGTCTTAATTCATACATACATATAAATGAGTGCTTAATCAGGTAACTTCCAAATTTTAAATTTCAATCACAACTGAGCAAGTCGAGGATGTGTGTGTATGTATGCATGTGCAGAAGATGGAGGTGCAGTGGTATAGAGGAAGCAGTAGCAGCAGTTGCTGTTTGGTAAGCACTGGCACAATCCACCAGCAGTTCAACGGGCAGTGCAGGCACAACCCTACAATAGCAACAGCTAGCCTCTCACCTGAAGCAAATGGAGCACTGGTCTTCAGTCCAACCTCTGCAGCAATGAAGTTGGCCTTCCTCCTCTCCTCACCCTCGCGCACTCGCTCACCTTGCTCGGCCTGAGAAAAAGAAACACAAGAGTTATCAGGGGGTGCTGGCTGATTTTCAAAGGCATCAGTACTGCCCTCGACACGTATGAGTGCCATTGGCATGCCGAACGGTTGCTCTTGCTAATTCGTGCCAAAAAGTAATGTCGTTCTCATACTGGTGGGGGGGGGGCTAAATCCAGGCTCAGCTGTTTTAAGTTTTCCGGGCATTAGATCGTGTCAGATCGATCAACCAGATGGCCAGCAGACGACTATAAGTCGTCAGCCGGGCATTGTCCAGCTGGCTGCACGACACTGATAGATCCCTTGGGGAGAGAGGGGGGCAACCGTCTAAAAAACGAACAATAAAGCACAACAAACTGGAGCCCTCAATCGAACGCTTGCTAAATTCGAACGCAGATGGTACGCAGGCCATGCGCTAAGTACACACACAGCCCTCCCGGAACTAAATAAATGCCATGCAAGCGCGGCTCGTCCGGCAACCTCCAGGATGGTGCCAGAACTGCCAGCATTCAGCAAGGTCTGCTCAGAGAGCTCAAAGCAAATGGCAATCTCAGGCTCATCAAGCGAAGGTCAAGGACAAAGCCATAGCGGCTTTCCCTTCGTGTTTCCTTTGGCGCTAGAGAGACAGCGCTTGCTACTTGCTTATGCGTACTGACACTGTGCATGCTGCCACTAACCACATTTGCATGCTGACCCTGTGCATGTCACCCCGAACCATATCATTCATTTCGTTTGTTTTTCAAGCATGATTTTACTTACCATTCAATTGCATTTCACTTTACAGCAAATGTAAAGCGCCTAGAGAGAGATTAAGTTCTCTGAGGGCGCTTTATCAAGTGAATTATTATTATTATTACCACTTTCTGAGTTGCACAGAGGCCTGCAGCAGTTAACGCCAGAGCATTCCAGCGATTCTTGTACTGCTTTTGCCTACGCACATTGGCATCTGCTCCCTAGCTGAGTAATCAACGGGACCGGCGCCGACTATAAATGTAAACTGAGCGTCGTGACCGAAAGCCACGACCGATTGGCCACCAAATCCTCTCGTGTAACTTTTGCTGACAGCAAGCATGGCCCCGGTTTCACTGGCATTCCTGCAGCAACGGGTACACCCGCGAGCTGGAATCCAGCACGGCATGGAATAACTAACGACCCACTCGATGCAGAATTAGCTTAGCACATCTCACTCTTATAGCTGCTTCACTGCAGCAGGGCGGCAGCAAACCGTCGGACAGCCGTCCACACTCCACGCACGAGTCAAGTACGGCTGCAGATCCCTCAAGACTCACCACTTTCTTCTCCTTGAACTTCTCGTACTCCTTGATTTTGCGTGCTATCTCGCGCTTCCGACGAATCATGTACTCGAGGATGGCAGCTTTGTCGAATAGATATCCATCTGGCCTGCAAGGATTCGAATCGCCTAGGTGGGCGGCGCAGGCGCGCGCGACCTCTGACTCGTTAGGCAGCCCGAAGAGCCGCGCGGCGAGCCACAAGGTCCGGTCCGGAAGAAATCTAGCGGCAGCCAGCGCCTCTTGAACGCATAGGGTCGGTCGAGCGCTAACTCACGTGATCACGGGATCCTTGCATGGCTGCAGCGTGAGGCAGCAACAGTCGAAATCCTAAAAAACAGAGAGAGCGAGAGAGAGAGAGACACGAGGCACGAGAGCTGCACCAACGGCTCGGCGCTAGGACTGCTCAGAGCCTGTTAAGTAAGGACCACGCCAAGACCACTGAACGAGGCACGTAGCGTCCAACAAGTTTTTCCTGCGCGGCCAGCTGATCCTGAGGGGTGTGCCTCTCTGTCTTTTCGTCGACCATTGGTCCGCAAACAGCGACAGAGGTGTACGAACGACGAAATTTGAGCGAGCGCCCGCCCCTTCCCCACCCCAGTCCGAGCGGAAGCCTATTTGACGCCACGGCGAGGCTCACTTTAATAGAATCTTTAGAGAGTCGCACGCGTTTGCTACCCCATCCTGACTCTCTGCAGTCCTTGCTCTTTTCGTGGTAGGTGTAGACCATGCCATTCGTCGAATTCTTGCCGTGCCTGGTCATGGCTGTAGCTAGCGGCGCACAATGACAGCGTAAACGGAAGTAGAGGGTGCTCCCAGAACTCCTTGCTATTTCCGTTTTGTGTACCGGCGGCTTCGCGTGAGGCACGCAAGAGCTGGCAGAAATGACGACAGTGGAAGAGCTTTACAAATATTATGAAATTTTAACGGATTCGAAAGATAAAGCCAGTACGGTTAGTTCATTTTTGCGTGACTGGCTGCACTTGAGGAGAACTTGGTGTTGGCCATTGTTCTGCGCTGCCGGCGCTAGGTTCGCCTCGTCTCGGTAACCGATCTTTGGTCGTCGTCGTCACCTGTTGGATAGCATTGACGATGAAGCGCCTGCCTATAAGCTTTATTGCTGTTAAAGGCTGGTTATTACTGAAGCCTTTCGTGGGCCGCGAGAGCCCATTTAAAGCTATCGGTCACCGCATTTCGCACTGTCCGTTGCCGTCGTTAAATTGTAATGTAATGTACAGCAGTCGATGGGACTTGACTGCGCCTCTAGATGGCCTGCAGCAAACAATGCTTCAGCCTGTGTGAGTAGTCATCGACTGTCATCATTGCGTTCGTCGTTTTTCCGTAGCACGAGAAAGAATACCTTGTCATTTTGGAAGCAGTTAAAGGCGGTCCGAGCGAGAAGCGCCTCGCGTCTCAGCTGATCACCAGGTTTTTTAAATACTTCCCTCATTTGGCTGCCAAGGCAATTAACTCTCAACTGGATCTATGCGAAGACGAGGATGTAACGGTGAGTTGTGTGCAGCTGGCACGCATTGCGTTATCGGCTGGCGATTTGCTTTAGAACGAAGTCGCTCGTATAGCTATGGATGAGTACGCTAAGGGAAAGTCAACGTCATTTCATAAACAGCATCGTTGTCGTGGTTTTTAAGAGTAGGATAAAGGTTGTGTGTGGTCACGAATGATTGAATACATTCTACATCCAATCTTTATTATTAAGATGTTAATTGATACTTCTTGCATGCTACATATGCAATGTGGGTGTGGAAAATGTAAGTACAGTTGACTACGCTGATAAAAAAACGCTCGGGTCGGCAAGTGACCATTCTTATAGGTGAAGTGAGACTGTAGCTAGAGCAAATCTGGGATTACGGAACTGCTGTTCCTCTCAGTGGAATATTCCTATATCCGATATTCTTATACGCAGAGTTGACTGTTTTGTGCGTTTTGGTATGTATGAATGTCCAGTTCTGTGGCGAGTTACACCATTTTTGGTGTTGGACCGATTAGGACTTTTGCGTCACACATCGGAAGCAAACTTGCAACTCACAGTAATGGCAATGCTCATCCTATTGGGGATAGAAAGCGACTTCAGGGATTCGCGGATTTAGGAGTGCTGTGTGTGATTCAGTCGTTGATGATTATTTGTGTTTTTGGTTTGTAAGCCTTTTTTCTACCAGTAGAATCTGTGAACTGACTTCATCTTCATGCTGCCAGCAATGTTTTAGGTGCACCCTCAGTACATAATCTTAACAGTGCAATTTGTATGTAGTAATTTCAGATGGCATATTCCACAGATATTGTAGTTCTCTTTCGAAGGACCTCGACCTAGCTGCCGAGCTGCGATTTCAATACATAGCTGTATTGGTACCATCCACTTTTGTGCAAGTCCCATTAAATGCCAATCCAACATAAAACTCGGAAGCTAGGCTTGTTTCTCATGAGTGGCGCAGTTGCCACTTCTCACAGACATGCACTGGCTCCCAATCAAGCAGCACATTGACCTCATGGTTCGGCCACTCGCTTAAAAAATACCAGCTGATTTAACAGCATCTTTTGTATAGCGACAGAATAGCCTTTACGGCTATCACCACCTCTTGCAGTGGCATTAAAGGATAGCCCACTGCAGGATTCGAACCCACGACTTCGGGACCAAGGTCATGAAAAGCAATCGCCTTACCGATTGTGCCATCACAGCTTTTATGTCCATTCATTCTCTGGCTCCAGCCTACCTATCAGAACTACTCCCCCACCAGGCTAAGTATCGTGCTACTTGCTTTTCTTACTCAAATCATTTAGCTATACCTTGTACGACCCACAAATTCTTTGGAGGCTGCTTTTAGTTCGTATGCTACCTAAGCCTGAAACCTACTCCTGACTGACGGGTTCGACATTTCCTGACTAGACATTAAAAAAAAGCTTAGAATGCAATTGTTTATCTTAGCATTTAGTGGGTCCTTATGATTTGTTCTTTTTGTGTTTGTGTGCTGACACTGTGCATGCCACCACTAACCACTTTTTACATATTGACACTGTGGGTTTGCCCTCTTACCATTTTATGCTTGTTGACATTATGTAAGTTACTGCTAATCATATGATCATGCTTCATATATAGCATAATAAAGTGCCTAGAAAGAGATTGATAATAATAACGCACTTGAAAAAGCGCCCTCAGAGAACTCAATCTCTTTCTAGGCGCTTTACATTTGCTGCAAAGGGAAACGCGATTGAATGGTGAGTAATATCATGCTTGATAAACAATATGAATAACATGGTTAGGGGTGACATGCACAGGGTAAGCATGCAAGTGTGGTTAGTGGCAGCATGCACAGTGTCAGCACGCACAAGCACATGAATGACGAATAACAGTGACCCAGTAAATGCTGTCCTAAATAGGTGTTTTTAAGTTCTTTTTAAATGTGGTCAAGTCAGGGGATGTTGCGACGCAAGTCGGGAGTGAGTTCCAGGGTTTGGGAGTATACGAACTAAATGCACGGTCTCCATAGTATTTGAGGTTTGTACGAGATATTGGTAAACTGTTGGATTCCGAAAAGCGAATGGTACTATGCTTGGACTGGTGGGGGAGTAGATCTGAGAGATAGGCTGTAGCCGTAGAATGCAGTGACCTAAAAGTGAGCGACAAAACCTTGAAGTCGATCCGTTGCTGCACTGGTAGCTAGTGCAGGTCGGCGAGAAGTGGAGTAATGTGGCAACTGCGAAGCTCACGACAGACAAGCCTAGCTGCAGAGTTTTGCACCTGATTGCACATACCGGTAGGCCAACAAGCAATGAGTTACAGAAGTCGACGGATGTGACAAATGCATGGACCAACTTAGACATGGTATCCTTATCTAAACAAGCCCGAATTTTAGCAATGTTATGTATCTGAAAGTAGGCAGACTTGATTGTGGAGCTGATGTAGTCGTCTAACGAGGTCACTTTGGAACATGACACCTAGATTTCGAACTGATTCAACAGGAGATATGCTGGCAGAGCCAATTTTGAGCGGCAGCCTTTCCAATTTCTGAATCAAATGGTTTGCCCATAGCTTAAATTCTCCGAGGGCACTATGTAAATCTATTGTTATTATTATTATTCTTATTATTTCTTGTGCTCGTCATTGCATTTGTGAACATTCTCAATGCAACTGATGCTTGTGATACATGAAGCCATATTTTTCCTTTGCCGTCACTGTGTGAAAGCCATGTTCTCTATGTCCAAGTCTGTGTCTGTGTACATGTACTTTCGATAATGACAACAAAGCAACGTGTCACCTTGTTACTTTCACTGTCTCATCTAGATTCGCAAGCAGGCCATTAGAGATCTGCCACTTTTGTGTAAGGACAGTCCCGAGAACTTGCCACGGATAGCCGACGTGCTGGCACAGCTGTTGCAGACCGAGGATGCCGGAGAGCTCAACCTAGTCCAGACGTCACTTCTCTCTCTTATTAGGAAGGACGTTAAAGGTGTGAGGATAGCTTTTTAGCATATCGGCTTGCCTGGGCTGCTCCAAAATATAGTTTGATATGCATCGTGTCTCGTTTTGTTCCAGGTGGACTTCAAGGATTATTCACTCAGATTGAGAGTGGTGAAGACGTTGTCAGGGAGAGAGCCATTAAATTTCTTGCTGCCAAGCTGAAAGTGCTATCTGAAGAAGTCATTACCAAGCAAATTGAAGACTACATTATTGAGCAGACAAAAAAGGTGATAATTTTCTTTTTGACAGATTAAATTTACATGTCCACGCACAGCCTAGCGATGATCTTTGATATGTACCTAGAAAATCATGCCTGCAATTGAAGTTTTCCGTACACTTCGATTAGAAGTGCAGTGCTTTGCTCGCTCCGATATATGAAGTAATTTTTCTGGAGTCGCCTTGAAGTGTAGCGGTTTCTTGGCCTGTCGGACACATTTTTCCTGGTCCTCTTTATGTATCTTCGAGCTGCCAGCTGGGCGCTGGTGTGTTTATGCATGCATGTGTGTGTGCGCGTGCGCGTGTGTGAACCCGCAAGTGCGGAAGAAGTTACTTGTGTGATGAGATTTTGCAATGGCCACTGAAGCGCTTTGCTATTTATTCTGTGCTACTGCTGTGCTTGTGCTTGTCTGCAGTTGCTCTGACACGACCGCTTGGACGTTTTTGTGTCGTCCTTCCAGGTTCTTAAGGATGTCACTGGTGATGAGTTCATGATTTTCGTTAGCATACTATCCGGTCTCAAAACCATGGCCACAGTCCAAGGTCGCCAGCAGCTGGTCGAGGTCATCACGGAGCAGGCTGGCCTCGGCGAGCCTTTCGAGGTGCGGCGCCGCCGTCGTACGCTACGCTTTGACTTTCTTTCTGCTCCGAGCTCGCTGTCTTTTAACTGCCAGCATGGATCCTTCCGTGTTCCAGGGCACCAATTCCGACAGCGTGGACAGGCTGGTCCAGTGCTGCAAGCAAGCCGCCACGCTCTTCTCGGTAAGTCTTTTGTGGCACCCGTGGCCGATGCCGAGCATGTAATGATGTTACTGTCTGCCTGCTAATCCCGATTCTGAGCCTGAGAGTAAGTCGGTCGTGGGGGATATAGCGGGCATACTAGGTACTCGCGGCGGGGCATACTAAGTACTTGCGTTCAGCAGTGCTGTCCCTCCACGAGCCCTCTGCCCAGGGATCCTCTTAGCTACTGGCGCGTGCTTGCAACCAACCGGTGCTCGGAAATCGGTTGCATAGCGCTAGGCCGCCGCTGGCCTGTGCCATCGTGGTCGCCGGACCTCAGCCAGTCCCTGCCCCCTCTGCGCTCGATCGTTTGTCCCCAGGCTCAGCCTTCGAGTGTGTGACAAACTTTATCGCCGTGTGCAGGAATGTGCTTGTAGCTCGACTTTCTTCCCGTGGGAAGAGGCTTGGCCCCAGAAGCATGTTTCTCGGGTTTGACTCTTAAGTCTAGGTGAAAAGCCCCAAAAACTAGTAGAAATCCGGTTGTTGAAGGCTATCTGTGCACAAGTGCTTGCATCAGATGCAAATGCAGGAGAAGCTTAGGCGCTGGCTGGAATCTTGAGAAGCTAAGAGACTGACTTCTATCGGAGCAAGTTGAGATTGTTTTAGTTTTGTGGAGCGGAGCTCTGGGCCTTAGCTGCTGTAGAATTGAGGTTTGGCTCCATGTGAGACCGAGGACATTTGCCCTTTCTTTACCAAAGGTAGCTCCAGCTAAGGCCATTGGGACTGTGCAAGCTCGGATGCTCGGATCGGCACTGTTCTTTTTCTCCTGTAAAAGCACTGGCACCCCCACCTACTCCTGTGCATGTGTGCGTGCATGGGCACACTGAATGAGGCAACAGGCTGTTGAAGTGATAAATAAATTTAATGACTCGTGGCCCTGGTTTGTCATCCTTAGATGTGTGTGTGTGTGTGTGTGTGTGCGCGTGTGTGTGTGCGCGCGCACATGCATGCGTGTTCGCCTGCACATGCTTAAGATGCTTAAGTGGGCTGGCCTAACTGCCGATCAATCCTTTTTGTTTCAGAGGAATGTTCATTCCACGAAGTTTGTGGCCTATTTTTGCGACAGTGTCCTGCCATCGCTGGACAAGGTGACTGATTCTACCACCGCAGCAACAGACGCAGGCGCTGCCGGAGGCGATCCTGCCGCCGGTGCCACGGTGGCTGCTACCTTGGGCGTGGCCACCAGAGGTGTTCGCCTCGAGCTAGTCAAGCTGCTTGCAGATATCGTGCCCTTCAGTCCGAATCTGGACGAGCTGCCCCGTCGTGTCGAGGCCGTCTACAATTGCCTTCTGGTAAGCGAGCTCGTCAGCCGCAACTCTGTGCCTGTCGCTGGGAGCTTTTTGTGCTGGTTGTGTGTGTGTGTGTGTGTGTGTGTGTGTGTGTGTGTGTGTGTGTGTGTGTGTGTGTGTGTGTGTGTGCTTGCGTGCGTGTGTGCACTTGCGTCAGTGCATGCCCTACTGGTGACACTGTGGAACGATGCTGTCATTCCTTCAGAACTTCATGCCACTGCCGCCAGCGGCTGAGACCAGTAATGGGGAGAGTGGCGGCGTGCTAGCAGAGCCGAAGCTTCAGTTCTCTATTGTCGAGTGCCTGCTGCATGTCTTTCATCAAATGGCAAGACGGCACCAGGACTTCCTTTCAGCAGAGGTAAACTCGGAGAGACTAAAAGACTTCAAACTGAGGTGAGCTTCCCGCAGCACGTGACGAAACTCGCCGATCGACAAGACTTACCAGCGCTGACGGTGGCATCGTCGCCTAGGCTTTGTGGCGTGATGTTTGTGAGCTTGTGCTCGCCCATGCTTTTGTATATTCGCTTGGTCGTGTCGGCCGATGTTGATGGCCTGCTTGAGCTTTACTGTGTGTCTATCGTGTCTGCCTGGTTGTTTAGGCTTCAGTACTTTGCTCGAGGCGTCCAAGTTTATATGAAGCAGTTACGACTCGCATTGCAAGGCAAAGTGGGTGATGCCCTGAAGACAGAAGAGGTTAGTGGTGTGAATGCTATGCACTTTTGTGGCTGTACGTAATGTGCTCAGCTTTTTGCAGCATGTCTGGTTTCTGTTATCCCAATTAGTCTCATCCAATTGTTTAGGATCAGTTGACTACCTTTGCAATGCCTTTGTCATTAGTTGGCAGTTGGTTAGTTTGGTATTAGTTAGCAGATGACCTTGCTCTGCCGGTAGGTAATCTTATCATATGACTTTGTAGCTGACGGGGATGTGTTGGCTTTTTACTGGGGTGCTACGCCACTTCTCAGAAGTCTTGTTCCACCTCAAAGCAAAATAATGAATCGGTCATGCAGGAACCAGAGGTCCGAGCTCGTGTTAAATTGTGACTGCCACCGCGCTGTCCATCGTAGCGCATTGCGCTCCTTTTGAAACTGGGAAAACCGTGCACCTGCTGCAGAAATTGGGCATTTAAAAGCTGCACGTCTGAGGAATGACAAGTTGACAAATGTTTTAGCTGTTTCCCCCACGCCTCGAGCTCTCCCCTGTGATGGTGCAATCGCTGTGTGCCTAAAGGGAGGATTTTTTCCCTGCACTCTTACCGCAACCGACCTCAGATTACTTAAGGAAGTCGATCCGTTGGAACCACTTTCTCACCTGGAGGTGCTGGCTATTTCGCAGCGCAAGGCAGCGCTCCTCGAGCAGTGGAGTTACAAGTTGCCATTCGTGACATGGATGACGTGACACGACACGGCCATGAGCTTAGAAGCAGTGCCCCAGAGACCTGTTGCGAGCATGCCATGTTCAGCGTGGATGCCGGTGGGCACTGCAGCACTACCGGACCACGGCTGATGGCCCAGGTCGAGTTTTATCGACTGGCGAGTTCAAATTTATTCTTTTCACTATATACAACTAAAAAATAATAATGCTGGTAAGTAGGTGAAAAGATTAGACTGGTAATGTAATGTATCTCCATCTGAAACTCCACAAAGCCGTAAAGACTATGTGGGTGTTACGGAAAAGAGTTTTGTATAGCATACTCACAGCCTAAGCGGCTTTCGGTACGCATTCGGTAGCCAATAGACTTCATATCACACAACAAAGAGGTGGGAAGCAAGCATAGCAGAGTCACGAGAGCAGTTGAGGTAGTGAGTAGCAGCTCAAGAACCCTCAAAATAATGAGCCATATTCGGCAGTTGGAGAGTAGTTGTGTGAGAATTGTAAAGGCCAGGACCTGCAGAGCTCAAGCTTCTGTCGCCAACGGTCTTTAAGCGGGAATGGAACAGCTAATTTATTGTCCACCATCCTACAGAGAGATTTGGTGTAGGTAGTGTCGTGATTTGGGATTACTTTGGCTGTTCAGATGTTAAGAGTTCAGCATGGTCTTAACATTCTAATGGACGAGCATTTGTACATTGGTCTGGTGCTAGAGAATAGAATCCAAGTGCTAGGGCCCTTCTGGGGAACATTTGTATTTGGCCGAAGGACAGTGCATTGCAATAATAGCCTTTATAACGATTTTTTGCTGGGTCAGTAGTCCAAGTCATAAGTTGGTCTGGTCTGTCGCTTGGTATAAATCGCTATGGCCATCTTTACCATAAGTTGGAGCACTGACTGAGGGGGTCCAGTGGTGTCCTTGCTATAAATCCAGATGCGCTATTTAGCCGGCTCTAGTAACTTTATGTTGATATTCTATCCGAAGTACTTAAGTGGTTAATAGTCTCTATACACTGCCACAAGAGAGTAATTGAGAACTGAAGTATGGGCGACCGAGCTCCCACGTGTGCTCTCTCTCTGGAATATTTTTATCAGTGAGATACATTCGATGTGAAATAATATATAGTTCCCATGAATCGTTTATGAGTTTCGTGCATATGCTATGTATTAATGAGTTTCGTGTATATGCTATGTATTGAGTTTCGTGTATATGCTATGTTGAAAGACATCTGCTGGCAACCGGTGCGAGGCACCATAAATCCTGGCACTTTTTAGGATATCAGGATTGATTGTGCACTGCTTGCAGGGCTATTGAGACGTTCCCAGGCTTATTTCAGTATTTTGTATGCTGTGATTTCTTGCTGCCACCTATCGACTGGTTTGGCAACCGAGCGGCACTTGTCTGACTTCTTTTTATTATCGTACTGTAGAGATGTGCTTTAACCTATGTTCTAGAACAAGATCAAAGTTGCAGCGCTAAAGATTACATCAAACATTAATCAGATCATCAAGGATTTATTGCATGTGCCACCCAGCTACAAGGCGACAATAAATCTTTCATGGAAGCCCGAATCGGTAAGTGTTCTTAGGCCGAGAGAAAGAACACGAGAGCTATGGAAGTCATGAACTTGCATCGAATCACTAAGCTCGAGGTGTTATCATGTACTCCAAAAAGTAAATCAAATGCTAGCAGCAAGGACTAATGAGAGCTATAATTGTAAAACAGTACCTGGAGGCCTCTTCTCTTGCAGGTGCACTTTTAGCAATAGCAACCAAAAACTTCCGTGCCTCGACATATGCATTAACTAGCAAGTTACTTTGCAGTTTTTTGCAACCTGTAGATAGGAGTGTTGCTGCTGACCCATGGTGATTTTGTGACAATTAGTTTCTGTTGGCCTGTAATGTGAGTTTGTTTGACGTAAAGGCAGGTGAAGTATTTGGTATTCAAAAATATCCTATAATTAGGAAGTGGTTCTCTTTTCGTCGTGTGAGGTTTAGCTGCAAGTATTTACTGCTGCTGAAAGCGCTGAATACAGACATAGCAACCAGCCGGCCAGGCGCCCATGCTCGGCGATTGACTGGAGAGGTCCTCATAGTACAGTGCATATCCTTGCAATGTCATCGATTTCTAGGTCGACTCAGCAGTTCACTGAGAATATAAGCCGGGAAACTGGCCTGAAGTTTCTTGTATTCGTTGCATGGCTAGCAAGTTATTAAAAAAAAAACATCAGCTCTATTGGACTTAAGTCGGAAGCTGATTTGGCTACGTCTTCTCTCTGCCGGCGGCATGTCCAATTACATGAGGGTTGAATTTTGGAGTGCTCGGGGTCGCTTTCTTGCAATAAGTCTACTACCTCTTGGCATCCCGGCTTCCTATATCTGTTTGATTAGTGAACCCATGCTGGTTCATACCCAAGTTTTGGCAATCGGGGTACGCGTGCTCGCAGTAAAATCTTCTTTTGCAGACGTTGTCCACGTCAGATGTGAGCGCAGCATCCTCGGCCGGACAGCCGTAAGTGGGCTTTCATGCGTGTCATGACTAGTTTGGTGCAGTAGTGCAATAATCTCTGCCTGGCAGAAGGAGTTTTATATGTCCCCTGGGGCCTTTTTATGAGATATTGACCGTGTCGATTGATTTTTGGCAGTACTAAACGACCAGGAACTGCACCTGCTACTGCCGGTCCAGCCGCAGCAAAGCAGGCCTTTAAAGGTGCTGCCTCGGTAGATAAGGAAGCCGGCGGACAAACGGCTCGTGGCGATCGACCCATGTACTCTCCACCCACAGGAAAATACAGCGAAAAGGCCGGTGCATTTGCTGGAAGCAAACCTGGTAAGCGACGCTGATATGCCTGAATTTCTGTGACCTGGTTGCCCATACACCAACCGGGCGCCTGCAATTGCTTGCAGTGCTCATTGTTGCATCTGGTGCTTTTGCAGATGCGCAGAACTCACTTGGCAACGGTGCTGGACGAAGAGGTCGAGGACGTGGCTCGTGGCGCATCAAGTACTAGGCGTTGATTTGTATATTTCCGATGACCGTTTTTCACCCAACGAGTGCAAACGATCATTCTGTCATTCTTAGACAGGGTGGAGTATGTTGAGAGCTTGCTAGCTATGCGAACCGAAGAGGGACACACAAGTCACCCGAAGGCTGTGGCTGCCATTCGTTCTCCTTTCTCTCCACCCTCACTTTTCCCCGTAGTGCGCACTCCTATCGCCTCTCATCCCCTCTCTACCTGCTACCCACGAATTCCACGCCCGCCAAGACTACCGACTATGACCAATAGTCTCGACCGTGTCTTTTGGACTGACCGACGACACGAGGGAGTAATACGAAGACTCTGCAGCTCGTGAAAATGGAGAACCTAAGTTGAAGAAATTGCGGTAAGTTCCAGGCAGTTGGAGATATTGACTAGTACGGCCAATTGCAATGTTGCTTGCTGACAGGCAAGAATATTGTTGAGCATTCGTATAGTGAGCGAGCCGACTCTCGTGAATGAGTGCATAGGCCATCAGCTAACATTAGGGAGCAGAGTGCCAGGGCGCCGGACATTCCAGGTCGTTTGGTAATTTTACTGAGCAGGTGGTAGGTTCCAGGTCGTTCGTCTTTTTTGTACCTGAGGACATAAAGTGGTACAGCGCCGGAAGCATGAGACCATAGGTAGGCGTGCGTTGCAGTCGGCTTGCTTTTTGTCGGTATCCTCTCAGCTCAGCCATATTTGCTGCTTCAGTTCGTGGCCAGCTCTTTCTGGATCAGAGGTAAGTGTGATCGGCACACATCGTCACCGGCCCAACATGAAAGCTGTTTTTCTTTGCTCTTCTTTTCTCTCGCATGGCAGACACGGGCATTTCTTATACACTAGGTTCACCAACCGAGTTCACTTCTACCGTGGCTTTCCCTCTTCGGGTTGTATCTCGTTTATTGTCTGTAAATAAACGTTTAGCTTGATTGCACATGGTTTTGGTATCAAATCTGTTGACTGTGTCCGTGATTTTGATTTGCTGCTTTGATTTTTCATTACGTTGTTTGTGGCTTAGCCGTTGTAATTACTCAAAGCATTGCTTAGCACTACAGAGATTGTTTGTCGTGGGGCTGTGGTTAGCCTAGAGGAACGTCTGATTGTTTGGGATTTCGATGCCTGGATGTGGTCTTTTGAAAAACTAATAGCAGAGAACAATGGAAAAGAGGATGAAAGTACCGGGGCAGTTACGAAGTCTTGAGACTAATCGTGTAGATAAATTTTCTCATTCGCACTTCAGCGCCATGCTGTACCCGACATTGAATAGAGAGCGTTTAATAAAAATGACCTATTTGTAGGAAGCGAATGCCAAAGATTAGAACCTATCCAGAAATTATTTGGCCAAAGTTAAAATTATTGGCAGCTTCTGCGTGCAGACAAATATATATGACGATACTTATTGCATCTTCCGAAAGTCCCAAGTTCTACTGACCTGGTGTAAGTATTTTCATTTGTAACTGCACAAAGCCTATTTTGCGAGAGAGGTAGCTGCATTACACTCAGCCAATAGGCGTTTTGCATGCAATCCATAGCCAACATACTTGAACGAAGGCGAGAAAGTAAAAAGCAAAGCAGAATTTTTTACAAGGGTAGCAGTAGCAAAGTGATATTAGTAATATGGTTGTATTAATAGTAATATTAGGCAACATTAGAATAACACCTTGAATTTATCTAAATGAAGGATGTCGTAGGAATGAGTACTAAGCCTGAGAGCGCTAGACTATCGTGTCACAACTGCATGTACCGAGATCTCGCTACGGTAGGCCTCTGAAAATGGCCAATTCTGTTTCTGGCCTGTGATCTCCACTCCGATGAGTAATGTATCGACACTGACCTCTCTCCTGAAGTATGTCAAATGCTGCCGAGAAAATTAGGACAAATAGCAAGAGGTCACAGCCTGCCTGATCAGTTTTGTCCAGAGAGTCGTTGTAAACCTGAATAAGCAATTGCTGTGGATTGATTATCTCAAACTCTCGATTGAAACTTGCTAGTAAAATCTGATGAATTCGTGTAATCGTTTAGCTGCTGGGCAACCACTAAGTGTCTTAGATAAGAATGGTAAAAAGGAGACAGGACACAATTTCTCAAGGTTCTCTTGCGTTCTTAAGTTTTCGTGGTCGGCTTCCTAAAGAGTGACTGGCTAAAAGTGTTTTCAGCCGGCCAGGTGGGGATTTCTCTGGTAATATAATTAATTTGTATACAGCGCTGTAAGAGCACTATCTCTGTTCAGGCGCTTCAAATATGCCACTGGGCTCCAGCCCACGACCTCGAGTCGTCTAATACATCCACCTAGGTCATGGCGAGCAGGTAACCGGGGACATATTTTTGCAACGGTAAGCATCAACATGTCAATGCACCTCAAGAGATGAAATGTTGGGACTGGGTCCAGAGGACTGGTGGACTTATTAGCCAGGGAGACACATTTAGCAATTAGTTCAAAATCGAGGGAAGAGCCGAGCGATGTGGCGTTACATGCCCATAATTATAGCAGTGGGGAGGAAGTGGAGTCTGTAAACCGTTCTCTCTTACCCAACAAAGAATTCGGAGAAACGCACTACAAGTATTGGGGTCACCGCGCAGAATACAGCATATGTGCAGTTCAGAAGATGCTTGATAGTGGAGAGTAACACTTCTGGCTTACTGGTCTGCTATTTGGCTATTTCTCTATCAAACTCGGACTTATCACGTATAATTGTGGATGCCAAAACAAATACATTCCAGTGAGTATGAAATCCGAGTAGACGTGATAACCGATGTCTTGAGTCTGAACCACTTTGCTGCCTAGATGCTTTTCAGCATGAGACTGAAAACACCTAGTCATGAAACGTGGTAAAGCTCCGTCCAAACAGGGAAACGCTCGCAGTCGAGTCGCCTGCGGCCTTGACTCGAGTTCGAAGTAGCCCCGAATTAGCCATATCTACTACGTTCAGACTGTTTGAGGTCGGATGCTCTGAATTTACTCTTCGTATACTGTAATCTTGGCTCGGCAAAACTCCTCTTCAATACTCCTGCATTCATCCCTGGGGCAGCTGTCTATTTTTAGCCGTTCTCTCTCACTCTCTCTCTCTCTCTCTCTCTCTCTCTCTCTCTCTCTCTCTCTCTCTCTCTCTTTTGCTCTGTCTGTCTGTCTCCCTCCCCTCCCTCTCTCTCTCTCTCTCTCTCTCTCTCTCTCTTTCTCTCTCTTTCTCTCTCTCGGGGAGGGAGGTGCATCTGAATATGTGACAGCATAAGCGACCCATCGTAAGCCCGACCCACTTCGTTCCATACTTGTGCTGACACAGTGCCGGTGCATTCAGGGTGCTTTCACTGGCAGACTACCGGGGGGGGGTAGGGAGGTACTCCGGCGGTCGCCTCGGATATCCTTCCCGCGGCGAGTCGAGGTTGAGAGCGACCAAAAACAGCTGCACGCACCGACGTAAATTTTATTTTAGTTGTGCTGTGAGGTAGCCGCCTTCGGTTCGATTCTGACTTCCCTCGGGTTCATACGCTCTGACGCCCGCGAGAAACGCTCCCATCGATGCGACGCCCTACTCTCAGCACGACGACCCGCTGAGAGTGCGTCGATCGAGGAAATCGTGGGTAGCTGCGCCCCAGCTGGTCAGCGACGGCCTTAGCAGCAGAGGTTGTCTCACTTAAGCTGCGCCCTTTTTATTGCCAGCTAATTTATCGGTTGCTGCTGCTCGGCTCGGTTGCCGGCTTGGCTCGTCGTCCGAATCTAAAAACACCCGGCTCTAGTTTTTACCGGCGGGCAGACCCGTCATCGTTAAGAAACGACAGGGAATTCCGCCGGCGGGATTCATACGTCGGTTTCTAGGGGCCAGTGCTCCCAGGCGGTGGCAGCGTCGCCGTCGCCGCCGTGCAATGGGTGGCCGTCGCCGCCGCCATTGCTCTGGTGCTGATGTAGCTCCCTGAGTAGCTTCTCAACCCGGTCGACGTCCCCGCCGGCGGTGGCCCACGGCGGCAGCAGAGGCGGCTTCGGACCCGCATGGGCAGATGTCTGATCGCGCTCGAACGTCCGGATGTCATCAGCACCCCAGCGTGAGCCCCACTGCAGGCCGCCCGATGCCGGCGGCGACTCCCAGCGGCCGCTCACCGACGCGTCGGGCAATCCTACTACCGCCGGGGCCACACCGGCGGCTCTCTGCCACTGCACGCCGAGGTCGCTCTCTAGCGGGCTGGCGTAAAATGTCAAGGTCGATTCAAGGTCGTGCCAGCCAAAGGCCGTGGTTCGCTCGGTTTCGCTACAGAAGCCGTCGTCTGCGCTCAGGCCGTTGTGGGGCTGTCCGTCGCCCGTCTGCCACACGGAGTGGCTACGGTCGTCGGTGGTGTCGGCCATGTTTAGGCGATTGCTCTCCTGAATGGCCTGCCGGGAGTCCGAGAGGGCGACTGCGCTGAGCCACTTCTCGGAGGCGGCGTCGTCGTCGTCATACGGCCCCCGAGCGGCCGCTTCGGCAGGGGAACCTCGCCATCCGCCGGATTGGCTCGCAGCCCAAAGAGCAGCAGCAGTGGACTCGCCCGAGGCCGACGCGGCCGCTGGCACCGCCTTGGTTCGGACGGCCTCCACTGCTCGCCGCAACCGCTCTCTCGAGTATCGCTGCTCGGCGTGCGACGGCAAAGTCTGCAGCGACGACGATGAGGAGGCTTGCCGGGAGGATGCGTACAATCCGGCGCCGCAGTCCAGCAGCAGCGACGTCAAAGGCGAGGAATAGGCCAGCGGCTGCGGCGGCGGCGCCGCCGATTCACTCGGCTCCCTCTCCAGAGAGCGGCTGCCGTCGCCCGGTAGCCGCCAGCCACTGACGCCGTCGCCCGGTAGCCGCCAGCTACCGCCGCCGCCACCGCCCTGTAGCCGCCAGCCACCACCGCCGCCCGCTGCGTCCGACGCTGCAGCTTCGAGGCTGTGCAACGCTCGCTTCGACGGCAGAGACAACGAGCCGGGCCTCTCGAATGAGCTCGACCTCTCGACGGAGCCGGACGTGGGCGAGCGGTGCGAATGCCAGCGATCGGCTGCTTCCGGTCGTGATCTCGAGCTGATTGTAGCAGCGGTGCCGCCCAACTGCATCGCGAGACGGTCCGAACCCGCCGCCTGATGCCGACTGCCGGCGGCGGCGCTTCTCTCGCGGTAGTCGCGGTCGAGAGTCGACGGCCAGCTAAGCAGGTCAAGGGGCTCCGCCGAGCCGCCGCCTCCGTTTGTGTCGTCCACGACTGCGCTCAGCCGCTCCTTCGCTGCGCCGCCGCCATTTTGGCGATCCTGATGAGGTGGCGTCGAGAAAGTCACCTCTTTGCCAGGCTTCGCGGTAAAGAGGTGGTGAGGTATGAAACTATCCTGGAGGCTCACCCTACCGAGCAGTGAGACGTCGGAGATGTCGACGAGCGCGGCGGTGGCGGCGCCATACGCCGCCCGCCGAGGCAGTCGCCGACTGTCGATCCGATTCCGAGCGGCGCCTTCGCTGGCGGTTCGTACGGTCGCCAAACCGCTGGCCGAGAATGGGCAGCAGCCGGCGTCTGGGCTGCTCCGATCGTCCGACCTTTCGGCACAGTTCACGTTACCTCCGCTGTTGCTGCTCCTCCGGGCACCGCCGGACGCCTCGGAGCTTGACGCTCGCTCGACCCTGCTGCTGCTGCAGCCGCCACTGCTGGCCGCTAGGCCACCGGCTACGGCTGGACTGTCGTCGTAACTGCCTCGCCAGCGTGGCGCCGAGCTGCGGCCAGCCCAGATCGCGGCGGCCGAAGCAGCGCCGCTGCTATCTCCGGCGTAGCTCGAGTCAATAGTGAGCCGATCGCCGCCGCCGAGCGCGTAGGCTCGGTCAGGCGACGCCCAGCGGCGGCCGGCTTCCGTCATGCTTCCGCCGCCGCCAGTATCCCAAGCATTGCCTCCACGGACGTCGCGATCTCTGGCATCTCGTGCCCGATGCCCGGCGGTCCTCCGCCGCCGCCTCCAGTAGTCGCTGTAGAAGCCGAGGTCGGAGGCACCTACGAAGCAACGGTCGGCCGCTCGAGATCTGCCTCGGCGCCTGACGTGACGGGATAGCATCGGAGGAGGGAAGCCTCGAAGTAGCGCTTCTCGGAGAGCAACGCGCTCGCTCGAGCGTTTTATCGGTGACCAGCTCGACTCTGTCTAAATGGGCACCGTCGATAGTACTCGCAGAAGGCAGCTTATAGCTGCTCACCCGTGGAGGGAGGGAGCTACCGTAGCCGAGCTCTCAAGGGGTGCCGCCCCCAACTATTCCTGAGTGGTTGGGCGGGTCGCCTTCACCAAGCAAAAGCTTCAGGACTCTCGGCCATCGTAGGCATCCGCCGAATTTTGATGGAGAGCTTAGCCGGCGCGAGTCGCACCTACCGAGCTCCACTTCCGCGTTGGTTCGGTCTGGGAGTAGGGAGTGAAGGGCTAAAACAGGCTTCGTCCCAGGTTCGTCCGACTACGTAGCTACCCAACAGTTTGCATTCAAAGCCAGGCGAGCGACCACGACTGATGACATCGGGTGTCGACATGCGCAGCAAGTCGCCCACGGATTCTAACCATCTATATTGAACTATCTTAGGGCGCTGCGTTGAATCTTTCGTCGTCCCTATTATTCTCATTATTATTATCATAACCTGGTCGTTCCGAGGAGATCTAGTCTGGCGGGACCCCTGTGCCGCCGATGTTTAGCTCCGGAGTAAGGATGCTCGCCTTTAACGACCAAGGTCGTGGACTCAAGCCCTGTGGCATATATGAAGCGCTTAGATACAGATATTTTAAGTTCTCTTCGGGGTGCTATACCAATGAATCATATTCTGTGTTTCAAGCTATTCTTACAAGAAGCAGCGTTAACGCCGGTAGTTCGATGCCTCGCTCGATGCCTGCTGCGAAAAATCGCTCGATGCAAATGTATTGGACACAATATGGGCACCGCGATAGCATAAGCAATAGCAGAAAGGTCAGATTATTGGCAAATTTCGGTGAATTCTGGGTTGCTGAGCTCGATGAGTCCATTTTCGACCGTCCTATTAGGTCGAATCGGAGCCAGGATTTTCAGCGGGAGGGGGGAGGGAAGACTTGCAGGATTTTCAGCGGGGGGGGGGGAGGGGGGCAGGGAAGACTTGCAGGATTTTCAGCGGGGGGGGGAGGGAAGACTTGCAGGATTTTCAGCAGGGGGGGATGGAAGACTTGCAGGATTTTCAGCAGGGGGAGGGAAGACTTGCAGAATTTTCAGCGGGGGGGGGGGGGAGGGAAGACTTGCAGGATTTTCGTGTAAGGGTCAAAGAGCCGCAATTAATATACAACATAACGCAATATACATTAATGTAGTATATAACGAAAATTCTTGAATATTCGTCACGCACTCGGCGGTTTCTCGTCGATTGGAAGTAGGATATACCTTCGTCGTTGGTGACGGTCGGGGCGGAGGTAGGTGGTGCGGCCCAGATCACGGCGCCCGCTTTAGGGGGCTGGGGTATATATATAATTGTATATATAATTCATTTGCATAGCGCCCCATGAGAACCTTATCTCTATTCAGGTGCTTCACATATTCCTCGGGGCTCGAGCCCAAGACCTCAGCCGGACCTTGGGGTTGGGGCGAGCACCTTAACCGCTGGACCAATCCAACTGGCTAACTACAGCAGTGCCTTGGCTGTCAACGGTAGCTAAATGCTTTGCGAAGTAGCACGTGGATAGCTTATAGCGTGCACCTTTTGAGAACCGAGAATCGGCAGTTATTCGCTGTTTCTGCCAGATTCATATTCTTCCGAAAATTGATCTGATCCAATTTGGTCTTTGTATGTCTATGCTTTACCTGACTCGGCCTCTGGCGTGTGACCAAGCGCTGATGAAGCCGTCGGGCATTCGCCGCTCGCTGTCGTCAGGAATACGCCGCTCTCGTTTGCCGACGGCGATTTGAGCTCGCCATATAGTTCGTCCGGACGCAGCTGTTTCGGTAAGTGAGCACTGCAAATTGGCACAAGAAGTTAGCTTGTAGGCTCAGACGCTGTAGTGCAACCAGAGCAACGCACTGACGACGCTATATACTTTGCTGCCGAAGGGTCAGTAAGTCAAGGCCGTCTTTTCGAGCGAGCGACAGCCCCGGAAGTGACCGCTTCTGAATGGAGTTTGAAATTAGTAAAAAAACACATCCCTTTATGGTAAAGCAATTGAACTTTTATTTATCTCATGATAGTTATAAGCAGCTGCCCCACTAGGCATTATACCACCCGCTTTCGAAATCTAACTGTTTACCTATACCTCGTACAATCCTCCAATCCTTTGGAGACCGTGTCTTTATTTCGTATGCTCCCAAAGCCTGGAACTCACTCCCGACTTGCGTCACGACATCCCCTGACTTGACTACATTTAAAAAGAACTTGACACCTACCGAAGGTATCCGAGGGCGCCATGCAAATTTATTATCATAATTATTATTATATTTAGCATGCAACAACGACCACGCACCATGCTTAGGTAAGCAGGATTTATTTAGCAAGCATGTAGACAGTCACGTACTCGTGCACAACCCACAATCCTTAGCATCGGGTCCTCTCGCCATTCCTTGCACTACATTGAAATCTTTTTGGTAATGGAGCCTTCAGATAGTCAGCACCTGAAGTCTGGAGCTCGCCCCAGTCTACGGTCGAGTCTAAATACGCTGATCTTAAATCGTTGGAAGTCTTGAATAAAGACGCATCCGTTCCAGTCAGCTTTCTCATTGTCCCAATGAACTTATCTTCTTTTGTTCCTGTTTATTTTTGTGCTCACATGTGCGCGATTCACTGCATATTACTTTTCCAAAGGTCTTACTAACCGGTCGCCACGCGGGTCTTCATTTTTGCTCTACTAGAATGGTCTATAGCGGTACGTGCGGCTAAATACTGGGGCAAGCAAGCTTTTCTGCTCTTGGCCGGTGCTTGCGTGTGCGTCATCGAGTATGACATCGGTGACAGAGCGTTTGTCGTGTCCCATCCTTGCTGCCAATTAGCACAGCGAGACACCGACAGAGATGCAGCATAACATGTACACAATCTCTCTGCCTCCCGCCCTCAATCTCGCCTCTCCCTCCTCTCCTCTCTGTCTTGCATACTAAAATCGCATCCGGTATAAGTGGACTCATTCAAACTGAAGATGACTCAATTGATTTCAATGCGTCAAACCTCTCGTGGCGTTCAAGCACTCGGCGAGAAAGAGTGGTATCACTGAGAATCAGCAGCCACGTCATCTTTATTGTCCTAGTCATCATGTGGCTTCGCGACCGATTTCCCGTCTCTACTGTCTGTAAGAAATAGCCCAGCAGTCGCTGGCATACGGTTATCTGACGCCATATCCTCTGACTTCACGAAATTTAAAAAGAAGCTAAAAAACGCACCTAATTATCACAGCATTTAATGGGTCATCGTGATTTGTCCATTTTGTGCTTAAATTTAAAGAAGTGCATGCTGCCGCTAACCATATTTGCATGTTGACCATGCTCATGTCACCTCTAACCATGTTATGCTTGACATAGTGCACGCTATCGCTAAAAATGTTATAATGCTTCCTTTACAGCATATCTAGTGTGCCTAGAAAGTGAGTATGCAAATGCATTTTTATTTTTATTACTATCTAAATGTGCTAAGGAAAGAATGACGTTGGTAAGATTTTACTTCACTGGACTACGAAAGGCTTGCTGCTGCAGCATCTCCATGTCGTTAGAACACACAAGCGTACGCTCAAACGTGTGGCTAAGGATTTGCACTATCTTGAAGCATATTTTCCGAGTACAGCCAGCAAAATATACTTTGAGGAATATTCTCTGCCGGTGCAAGGTGTTAATTAGGCTTTACCTATCATGCAATTATGGAACTATAAGTCGCATTATGGGGGCTGAGTCGGTGGATAAGGATTAATGACCGCTATTTGAGAGAAAACGAATTCGATTCCAGGTCTGGCTTACTATGCTTTCTCATTCTCTTTTTTTAGCCTTTGACCTTATGGCTTTGTACACAACAAGACACATCGAAAAAATTATGATCTTGCATAAACCCACGGTGAAATACCGACAGCTCCTTGGTGAAATCCCAAGAGCAGCACTCTTAAATCCCCTCTGTGTGCCTCGGTGATATTCCGAGTGCACTTCGGTGAAATTTCGAAGGCATTACCGTGGTGAAATCCTGACTGACTGCACCTCAGTGAAATTCAGAGAGCAGCCGAATACTGTAGACCACAATGAGAACCAATGTATACGATTCCTGTGGAAGTGTTACAATTTATTCTAGCCAAATATTTATACTTACTCCTGCGGCTTGGAGTTTTATCTAGAGTCTTGTCATCTCTGCTCCTTACTTCAATCTTATCATTCAATACTTTAAATCACACTCTTTTTCATGCAATCGGCTCACGTGCACACCTTTAGGACCATGAGGAGGAGATAAGGAGGTGATAATAAGGATAAGATAAGATAAGATAAGGAGATAAGGAGGTGAGTAAGGTGCTCACTCTTCACTGTCGAAGTTGTGGACTCGAAAACTGCAGTTAGCGATCATTTCACGTCCACTGCAAGTGTTGGTGATAGCCTTTAAGGCATTTCTGCCGCTAAATAAGTGGGGCTGTCAAATCAACTAATATGTTTTTTGACGTCTTGAACTGAGGCACAAACCCAAGGAGACCGATATGCCAGACGGGAATACCTCCTTTGTGGCTGGAAGGCGCCCAATAAAAGTCATTCGGGCGCCAATCGTGCCGCGCACTTCCAGTGATTTGACTAAGAGTCAGGTATTTTTTGAACTTTTTATAAACTACTAAATGGAATGAATGTTAAAGCTCAGTCCAAGGCATGTGTGCTGTATGCACCCGTTATTAGCATTATGCTATACAAATGAATTATATATGGCGTACGTTTGCACCAAGTAGTACGCTACGCTAGTTATGTCAAGTGCAATAGGTTAATCAAGTATGCTAATGCCGTCCTACATGAGCTACACTCTAATTAATGTTTAACCAAGCCACTTTAATTTGAGAGAACTCGTAAGAAGCTTCTCATTCTATCGTTCCGGCTACTTTTTTTGGGCGGGGGGGGGGGGGGCACTGCGGTATTTAATGCCCGCAGCGAGCCCCTTTGCAAACGAGTCCAGCAGCACGCTGCTGCCAAGACTCTGGACAGCTAGGTTGAGGCCTGTTAACCTTGTGCTCCAGGCTATTGTTTGGAAAGTGCTGCTTCGAGTCACGTGGCCTGCGATGGGCCACGCGACTCTACTTTCCTTAAGCATACGCGCGAGCTAGAAACGCTTACCTCATCCTTTCTTGAAATGTGGGACGAGCCGTCCTTGCACTAATCATTCTTCCTACAATTGCGAAGCGGATCTGTTCGGATATCCGATATAAAGAAGCTTGGAATACGCGTTTCTCCAGACGCAAGCTACGGTCCTGGCAAATGACCCGGAGCAGCAAAGTTCGCTTCCTATTGCTATCTGCTGCAGCGAAGGGTAGCTGTTTGCTGCTCTCTGCTGCAACTCGAGGTCGATTATTCTCTGCTGTAGCTCATTGCCTCGTTTTCTTATCTGCTGCAATGTGGTGTGCGATTGGCCGTCGGACGGTATTATCAGCTACACCTGGCACGTGACTCAAGTGCCACTTCTTTCGGGTACTTCGCGGCACTAGCCAGACTGTGTCAAGTGGCTACTGTCAGCAGGGGGGGGGGAGGTGTGTAAATGTAGGCCACAGCCGACAGTCATCTACAGCTATTTTCGCACAACACGTTCAGAAGTCTTCTAGAGGGCTTAGGTTTTGGTGCACTTCTATCCAAATATGCATGCGTCCCTTGGCAAGATGATAACAATTGCGTATGTGCCATTTAGCATCGTTTCTCGAATCAACTGCTAGTATCTTATTGCAACAGCATGCAAACTTATAACTTGAACTCTCGCGGCTCTTGCATAGACTTATCTTTCTATCTGCGGATCGCAAGGGACTCTTGAGTAGATAAATATATAACTTTTGTATTATAATCTCGCTAAATAGCAAGATACGCACAAGAAGAAAATTTCCGAGAACCACAGACAGCATCAGGATAAAAAAGAGAAAGTTGGATGAGTTGGCAATGCGAAGGTTTGACCGCGAAAATAGCTTTAGATGAGGAACACGACCCAAATTAGGCCTGGTTAGACTAGAGTAGGATAGCCAGACTAGCCCACGCATTTGAGATATCGAGACTACTGCAATTCATTATATTCAGGAAACCTGGCTTGTGAGATTTATTGCCTAAAAATGGAGCAAAACTTAGCGGGTTATCGGGTTCTGTCGTCAATTGTGTAGCTGTTACATGATCCACCACTTCTGCATGAGCTTCACTGGCTACCTATCAACCATCGAATCTATTTCAAGATCCTCGATCTGACTTAAAGAACCCTTCACTCTTTAGTAACAGCCTTGACCTATCCGACCTACTTGTTTCCTGAGTTCGGTTTCGCAATATCAGCTCCTTGGCTGACAGTCGTCTGGCCTTTCCTCGAACTAAATTGATAGACTTTGATGATCGCGACTTCAGTGTGTCTGCACGGAGAGTCTGGAACTCAATTTCAGCATCCGTTACAGCCTACAAAATGACTTTGCGTCACTAAAGTCTCAGCTAAAGACTCATCCGCTCAGCATTTCGTGGCCCCACTTAACTTGTGTTTTTTTTGTTCTCGTGTGCTTTTCGTGCTCATCTGTGTATAATTACGTTTATGTTATTAACGAGGGATCCTGCTAGCAGAAGCACCAAATATCTGCTTATGTGCTTTTATATGCTTTATCAAGCATGATATTTGTGCATTTTCGCATGCATCAATGGATACCTTGCTTGTAATTAACTTTTGACTATTGCTTATCTTACAGCGAAGTTAACAGCCCCTGGATGGACATTTGGTTCAATAAAGGCGGTAAACAAAATTATTAGTAGCAATCCTACAAAATTGAGTTAAATCCGCCCATGAGTAAATCCATGTCTCTTGCTACACAAAATAATATCAGCTATATGTGAAATGCCTCCTAATTCCGTAGGTGCTAACTCACCTTGTCATAACGATAAAGACCTTATCGGAAATAACCAATGGCCTTGAAAGCGGTCAAAAATAGAGTCTGCACTCTCAAACCACAGTAAAACCTTCTACTTCAACGAAGATCACAGTGAGCTAGCTCTACCTTCCGTATTGAAGCTTGGACAAGATTGCGTACTGCTAAATAGTTGGCTCTTTCTTAGTGTCTCTGGACAATTAGAGACCAGTTTCCTGGCGCCCGTCACGAAGTTGGAGAGCAGGTGGTACCTGTTCTGTCTTGGCGAGCAGCTTTTCTGCTGATCAGTAGCCGTGCGATCTGCACGCTCGCGAGGATGAGCAGGCCACACAGGGCGCTGACCGCCACGCTAACGCCGACGATCAATCCGGTAGACTGAGCAGCATCTACGCGAATAGTTTGAGAAGTCACTGTTGCGCCTGATGTTGACTCACCAATGAATGCAGGGCGATCTAATGAAACATCTTAGGATTAGCGATCACTTCACTAAGATCACAAGGAACACATTCGAGATCTAGACAATATGTATAGTGAACAACATTGGCTTCAAGCGAGTAGCATACAGCTTCTAGAGCTACGTTAGTTGAATTGTTTAGATTGTTTTCATTTAGACCAGTGTTTCTTCTTAATCTTTCTTGAGTCACGCACCCTTTAAAAATCTGATGAAATCGATGGACCGCAGGAAAGAAATCGCGGAGCGCACACATAATCCTGACAACGGACATGCTTTACTTATCGAAGCAAATTATTTGCATCAAAGTAACAAGTAAACTAGATGAGTGAATTAATAAAGTAAAAAGTAAATTAAGCTATCTTGAGAAACTATTAGAAACTGTTATCTTTTCCACTCTTTTTCATGCTATTATTAATAATCACACCAAGCAAAAAATTAATTAAACTCATCATACCCACATTAAATGAAAAGAAACTTGAATTCTGATTAAAAAAAAGGTTAAGCTCCTTCAATGCAATGGTGGTTGTTTTTGTCAGAAATAAGAAGATGAAAATGTTAAATGATCTCAGACTAGGCAACACGCATGCCATCTTCGACGTTCAGTCGATTTTGACTTTTAGCTTTGTTAGAAACAAGTACTGGAAATCCTGACTCACAATCGTAAATGCTGGCAAACAGAATCAGCGAAAACATTGCACACTTTATCAGAGGAGGGAAGGCTTATTTCAATGCACGCCATAATTCTCAAAGGCTCTTTGAGGCTAATTTATTTTATTCTTACTCAGATCGATGAGGTCATCTTTATAAATACCTACACCGCTCATCTGGTTTTAGAGATTGTCATCCATAGAGTTGCATTGCTTCGGGTATATACCTTCTTAGGAACGCAGACTGAGGTACAGTTTCTCTGCTTGTTTTGCTTATCTTCCGGCTACTTTTGATACCATTGATAACCAGGTCCTTCTCGAGCATCTCGCATCTCGCCTGGGATCGCTGGTACTGCACCGCAATAGTTCAGGTCCTATCTTCAGGTCCTAGACTCCAGAGCACGGATGTGAACAGACAAAGATCATCCGACGAACCACTGAAGTACGGTGCACCTCAGAGATCTGTGCGCTATCGGATTCTTTTCACAGTTTATGCTCTTCCACTTGTCAATGTAATCACCGAGGGCAATCTAGGTTTTCACTTCAATGCCGATAAAACTCGGTTGTAACTTTGATGTGATCCCTCCCAGCCCTCCACCACGTCGAATTCTCTTAACCCCCTCGTTGACATCCGAACGTGGATAGCAGCAAACTTGTTTCGCATTGAATGACGATAAAACCAACTTACTAGGTTATGAGAAGACCGAGATTGTGCCTTTAATTTGCATGATCCCAAAGCCGGGAATTCACTTAAATTACGACTCCTTCTGACTTGATTACATTTAAAAAGAAGCGAAGAATGCGCCTGTACCTCACAGCGTTTTCTGAGTCCTTGTGATTCGTCCTTTGTGTGCATGTGCATGCTGACACTGTGCACGCTACCACTAACCATATTACGCATACTAGCATTTAGCTCGTATGCTCCCACAGCCTGGAACTCCCTCCCGACCTGCATCAGAACATCCCCTGACCTGACCACATTTAAAAGAAACTTAAAAACACACCTATTTAGGACAGCATTTAGTGGGTCCTTGTGATTCGTCCTCGATGTGCTTATGCGTGCTGACACTGCATGCTGCCACTAACCACATTTGCATGCTGACCCAGTGCATGTAACCCCTAACCATGTTATTCATTTTGTTTGTTTTTCAAGCATGATTTTACTTACTATTCTGTTGCGTATCACTTTGCAGCAAATGTAAAGCGCCTAGAAAGAGATTAAGTTCTCTGAGGGCGCTTTATCAAGTGCAATATTATTATTATTATTATTATTAGCACTGCGCATGTTACCACTAGCGATAGTACTCATGTTGACAGTGTGCATGTTACCACTAACAATATGGCCATGGTCGTGCTTCCTATATGACATATATGAAATGACCAGAAAGAGATTATGCTCTCTTCCGTGCTATACAAGTGTATTATTATTATTTTCAATATCATAAAATGCAATGATCGCTACCATCAGGGATGTAAGTGATGCTGAGAAGTAGATAGGATGAAGACAAAGCATTTTCATGGTGTTCCGGGTGGGCTAAATTACTTTCGATGGCGCTTCACTTTGCCTGACAGGAATGTGTGCATCAGCGATTTGCTGGCTTTGATACCGGGCCTCGTGAATGACAAGGGCTCAGAGAGTGATACTTGGCGTGACCGTCCCTTTCGGCTATACTGTCTCGGCCGAAGCTGAGTTCCTCTGGGATCACTCGGTCGTTACTGGCTAGCGGTTGGAGGTCACTGGTGGTTTGGCCGATCGGACTCGGCTTTCTCGACAGAGTTGGTTGCTGGGAAATGAAGTGAGCCCGGTGGACCTCAAGGTCGCGAGCCACGAACAGCAAAGGAGCACGACGCTCTTCTGCAGCCAGGAGGAGCTGCCCATCCCCACCCAGATACTCAGGCCACAGAGGAGGCCCGACTGCTGCAGTAATAATAAGTATTTGAATAGTTTCCTTAGCGAACTTAATCGTTATTCAGGTGCTTCGCAACTCACTGCAAGAGAAGAAATAACCAATATATAATGACAACCAAGGTGACCTGCTTAGGGAATCTTGCAAGGACGCCCAAGCATTATAATTAGACGGAAGGACGCGAATGGACACAGGAAGAGACTCCGTTCGAGGGTTAATGGAAACCCTGGTTAGTAACGTGCTGACACTGTGCATGCTGCCAATAACCACACTTGCATGCTGACCCTGTGCATTTCACCCATAACCAAGGTTATTCTTGTTGTTTATCAAGCATTATACCTACCACTCACCATTCGATAAGTGTTTCCTTTGCAGCAAATGCAAAGTTGCTAGTAAGAGATTGAGTTCTCTGAGGGAGCTTTATCAGATGTATTATTATTATCATTATCATTATTATTATTATTAACATGCACAGGAAATCAACCAAACGGTTTCCGAAAAGCGGTTGGTACGATGCTTGGCCTGGTGGGGAAGTAGATCTGATAGGTAGGCTGGAGCCAAAGAATGAAGGGACCTAAAAGTGAGAGACAAACCTTGAAGTCAATCCGTTCCTTGACTGGTAGCCAGTGCTGGTCGGCGAGAAGTGGCGTGATGTGGCAACTGTGATGCTCACGACAGATAAGCCTCGACGGTAAGTTCCTAGCATGGGGGGATTAGTAACTGAAGGCACGATCTATCATTAATAGTTAGTTAGGAGCACAAGTAATCGACCAGGCTCAGAAAAGCGGGTAGTGTGCCGACATTGTGAAGGTAGGCGTGATGTTGAACTTATTCAAATTGGCAGGCCTGAGCAGCAGAATGGAGGGGCCTTGAGGTGAAAGATGCTACTAGATTGGCAGCCAGTACTGATTGATGAGCGATTGCGAAAATGTGGTGGTTACGACGTTTACTACAGATATAGCTAGCTGCCGAATTTTTCGCTAGATCTAAAAGTCTTATTGCACGGGCAGGAAGGCCTTTAAGTATTAACGTACAGATTTCTAGCAGGGATGTTACGAATACACGGGTCAGCTTTGTCGTGGTGACCCGATTTTTATAAAGTTACGTAGTTGAAAGTAGGCAGACTTGACTGTGTCGCAAGTGTGCCCGTCCAGCGACAAGTCATTTTGAAAGAGACCACCCAGATTCTACGCAGACACTAGAGGAGACATGTTGGTCAAACCGGTTTGGAGAGTTAGGCTTTCATGGAGTACAAGAACTAAAGCCGGGGTTTCCACAAGAATCGAATTTAATACAGACACGAATCAAATGATCAAAGGTCAAAGGATCGGTGTGAGAGGACACTCAAATAGTAATTCGCTCATAAAAGCAAGGTTGTTGTAACGAATCTGAATCCTTAGAGAGTCTCAGTAATCATAAGCTATCTTGCTGCTACTGCAAGAACGGTGAAGATACAACCGGAAAAAGTAGAAATCTAGAAATGGTATGCAAAAAACAGAAGACACGTCACAATGAACAGAGACTGGTCTAGGAGACCTGTGTACAATAAATATAGGTGGCTTAAGTGTAATTAGTTCAGACGGTCAATTGATGTAAAATCGGAAAGATGCTCTATGAAAGTGCTAAAAGCCACAAGGCCAACCACCGGGGGGGGGGGGAAGCAGTGGACAGAAAAAGCAGTGATCTCGTATTAAAAGATAGGGTCGATAACTTGGACAAGTCGCATGCTCTTTCAGCCAAAACTGTAAACATGTGCGTGTTTAAATGGCACGTGGAATCTCGCTAAATTCTGTGGGAATACTCTCTACTCAGTGCCGTGCAGATAGAACAACTTTCGGATCTCATTCATTCTCGTCTCACTCCTTTCCCTAGGTCTAGCGGTAGATCACGAAAAGTCACGAACAGGTCAGGCCACTGGCTAGTCGGGCATGTCGGAAGCAATTTTATGAGGACCGCGAAAGAATAATCGCCTCTACTCGGTGCACTAAACCGTAACAGAGCTGTCTATATATTGTACTTAAAACCGAAGCTTTTAATGCTCTATTTTGGCAGTAGCGTGTGGATGGCAGTTACAAGGGCTGGAGCGCTTGCTGGGCCATTAGCTGGGCCACTAGCTGGGCACTGGCTATTATCGCAGAGCTATAACGACCAAGAACTATGGCAAGCCTTTCTGGGAGTCACTATCTAGGGATACAACTGTCTCTTCTCACCAGAGAAGGTCAATAATGACCGTCGCTCCAGCAGACATTACTGCAGCCCAGTCTGTGGCTGTCGAATAGACCGTTCTACACTGCAGACATGAAATCGTCAAATTAAGGTATGGCACGGTCTTTGTTCTGGCACGGCACTCGACAAAAACCTACGTGTATTGGTGCTGCACCTACAAGTCAACAGCGAGTCACCTCCGAAGCTCAGAGCTTCACCGACATTTGTCTCGCGTCGGCGTGGGCTAACGCCGTTACGAGCTCTGTGTTTGGAGCTCGCGGAGAGTAGCGCAGAAGCCGCCAAAGATAATTGGTAGCAGTGTGCAAATTTCAATCATTAACTCTACCAGTGTTTTGTATTTCTCTCACAAACTCGCCTAAAACCACATCCACCCACCTAGCACACGTGTACGCAGGTAAGCATACACATCGCGAACTCATGAATACACACTCGTTCACTCGAGCACAAAGACGCCCACACATTTGCACACACGTGCGAATGCGCCCGCGCACAAACACACACATACATGCACACATACACACATACATACACAGGCACTCACTTTCGTGCAACTGCATTCTAAATGTAGTAAATACGAAGGGTCGTTACATTGTAGAGTATCGGTCAGCCAGCGATACACACTCGTCTTGCCATCGGTGCTGTTTCAACCGGACAACTTTTCGATTCCGTCACTTACCTGCTCGAGTGACATTCACTGCCGCGAAGATCGGATCGCTGTGAGCGGTGGATCTGTAGGTGACGACACTAAAATTCCACTGTCCAGCTGCTGCAGTCTCGCTGATGAGCTGCCGTTGGACGGTGTACTGACTGCACGGTGCCGCACAGGCGCCGAGCACACGCCAGCCGCTGCCGTCCACGCAGGCCGAGACCAGATAAGAGAGCGACGAATCTACTGCTGCTGCTGCTGCTCCACTGCCGCCGCCGCCGCTGCTCCGCCCCGGCTGGACCCATGACAGGCTGATGAGTGCGTCGGTCACTTCGGCACTGAGGTTGGCCACGGATGGTGGCGCAGGCATCTGATCTTCAAGAGATAACGCAAATGTGAACAACAGGGCTCCAATGGCTGGCGAGAGAGCGTCTTCAATCGAGTTGGACACTGCGAATGGGCTCAAAGTGCGAGGCGGCGGCTTTCAGACAGGCCTGCCAGGCTCTCGTAGGCTTGTCGGTGGCAGCCGCTGGACAACTGCCGCCGAGCGAACAGGCACGGCTAATGCTCCTTTCCCACGACCAAACTTGCAGTGATCTCAGATGGAGAATCGTTCATTTTCTGCTTCTCAGGCTTCTTCCAAACTAGTGGTCTGCTCAAATCACCAGTGGTCGAGTCAAACTCGTACACTGCTACTGCCGCTGCATTGCAGATCAGTGAAGCTGTGTGGCTGAGTCACACTGAGGCTCCGAGAGGCTGGTGGGGGGCGCGGCACGGGGTGGGGCGGGGCTTGAGTTGACAAGGAGTGGCACGGGTTAGAGTGGCGGCGATGAACGCCGATAATTGCTAACTGCTTTCACGCTATCGCTTAGCTACGAGCTCCAGCTAGACTGATTGTTAACCCTGATTTGCATGCCAATACAGTCTAGACCTAGTTCTAATTCCGATACCAGGAACTATCTCTCGAGGAACAGCAGCCTAGCCTTTCGAAATTTTTTTGGCGGCAAATTCGAAAGGCGACGTATTGCCTGGTAATATAATAAGAGGAGCTCTGCCCGAAATGGTGCTGGAGCGATGTGCAAAAAAAATACATATTGAGAATGAGTAGTTGCTCTCTAAGTGTGAAGGAAGGAGTTCGTCACACCTATTCTGCTTGCAACCGAACGCGTACCAAAAGTAGGCTTTGAGTTTGCCATAGAAAACTCTCCAGTTTAACAACCACATAAGCCTAGTGGTTTTGTGGAATTACATGTGGAGATCAATTACATTGTATTACCTACTTTGGCTACATAGACTGGCAGGCTCCCCCGACTTCTGCCAACAATATAGCGATATTCGTTCCGGTATCGGTCTGCATCTTTACCATTGGGGGGGGCGGCTGCTGGGCTCGCGATCTTAGTGTTATCCCGAGCATCAAATACCATTATTTTGTGGTTTACATAAGCACCCTGTTATAAGGCTTTAATTAGCATCTGCAGTATTTGTACTTGCGGACTGATATTTTGCAATTGTATAGGCACCAGCTATGAGACCTGGAGGATATCAATTCTTCACCAACTATGCAAGCACTTCACAGTGTGCAAGTACCTGAAAGCCGCTATTGCGTCCTCAGCTTCGCTTGTATATGTGAGGTGCGAAAGCTGGCGAAAAGGGCTCAAACTTAGCGGCTGGGGTTGAGACTTGGTCGATATGGGGTTCGGCATTAGCTTGCGAAGCTATTTTTGTAATGTTTCGCCTCGTGGCCGCCCGAAGTAGGAACCTCGTATTCGTCATTATTGTCTTCTGCTTAGCAGCCCAAGAGAAGTAGTTGTCTACCATGCGCGCTTAAAAAATCGCTCCCAGAGATGTAATAGCACAGAGTAATTGAAAAACAGCGTATAATGATGCATAGACAATCATGCAGCAGCTTATCATTGTGTCGTTCTTGGACTCTCGCATGCGACAGCGAACAGGAAGAAACATGGCAGCAGTTTAGTGCCACCGCGATTAACAACATGCACTTAACCGAGCAAAGGCAAACATTCGAAGCATATAGGAAAATATCAGGTTGAGAACAAAGTTCGTGCGCTGTAATTTTCATAGCACTTTAGTGAAATAGTAATTTAATGGATTTAATATTTATTAACATGATGCACAAACTTTTCCCTCAACCTTATAATACAGCTTTATTGAGCCCCGAGAAAGCTGTGCGGAACACATTCGTATTTAGCTGACTTATGTGAGAGCTTGCATGGTTTAAAGTAAATGCAGAAGGTGACGGAATCTGGTAGAGAATTCACGACTTCCTATGCATGCGAACTGAAAGGCTGGTGAAAATATCTCCGTTTAGAGCAAGATGGTCACGCTACAGAGAAATTCCAAACAGGAAAGAAAAAATCACTTATTTCAGCCGTACGTTTATGGTTTCCCATGAGTATGGTTACTGATAAATACATCGTATTTATAGAAAGCAAGTATTTTGGTATTGTGTACTGTAGGCATAGCTGGCCGCTGGTCTTGGCATTTCCATTGGGCTCCTCAAGATGGCAACGGTCGTAGTCAGCATGAAGAGAACCAGAGAGCCAACTACGAGGCCTCAGGGATGCGATAGCCCAGGAGGTAATCGCTCTTCACGACCAATGTTGTAGGTTCGAATCCTGCAGTTGGGTGGTGACACTTTATTGCCAACAGCAAGCGGTGGTGATTGCCGGTAAGGCTTTTCTGCCGCTATGCAAATGAGGCCGTTAAATAAGCTAAGATTTTATTTTAATTTTTAATTTTATCGGTCTGCGTGATGTATAATGAAGAAGCAGCACGGGCATTCAATGTGGAGCCAATAATCGACGCGACACCACGACTGAGCGCTAATGTAATGTAATGCATCTCCGTCTGTGACTCCACAAATCAATACCGACTATGTGGGTGTTACGCAGAAAAGTTTTGTATAGCGCACTCACAGCCTCGGCGGCTTTCGGTACGCATTCGGTAGCCAACAGACTTCAACTCACGCAACAAAGAAAAAGTGGGAAGCATAGCAGAGTCACGAGAGCAGTTGGGGTAGTGAGTAACATGGAAGTAGCAATTCAGGATCGCTGAAAAGGATGAGCCATAGTCGGCAGCAGGAGAGTAGTTGTCATTGCGTAAGAAAAGCCTGGGCCTCTCGGCCTTGGCCGCGATTGAGCCCCTTGTAGCCCACTGCAGCTTACAATAATGAAGCTGCCAGCACGTAAGATGCATGCCCGGGGAGTTGCAGAGAGGGACGAGCATGCCTACGTGCAATGCCTTCATGTGCCACAAGGACGTCGTGCTTCCTAATGTAACGTAATGTGACAGTCCGTCTGTGGCTTCTTCATAAAGCCACAATCCGGTAGCTTCCGAGCTCTCGGTTCCGGGTTTCCTGTTCCAGAGTGATCTTTAGCTGCACGGCCAAATCGGCTCCCCCAGTCACGTCTCGTCTACTTACTTTCGGCGAGGTGCCGTCGAAAAGAATTCGGGCCTGCTAAGACACGGATCAATGCATCCAGATTGGTCCGCGAAGCTGTGACGTCCCGAAGAGACGTCCGTACCGCACCACTTGAAGTATCTCATGTGCAGTAGAACGCTCGCACTCGGTGCAAAACTCTGCTGCTAGACTTATCTCTCGTGAGCGTTGCAACTGCAGCAGTACACCACTGCCCGCCAATCTGCACCGGCAGCCTATCGAGTGGCTTTTCGACCTCGAGGTCGCGTCACTCGCCTCGAGGTCCCTATACTCTCTTGCTCCGCCCTAACTATCTGAATTACATCATGATCGAGCCGCTCGTCGCACCATCCAATCCTCCGACTTCCGGGTCATTTGGTTTGACTCTTTGACCTTTGACTCTTTTTTAAATCCATTCGAGACCGTGTAGCCACCGCAGGGCGTCTCCTAAACGCACACGCCGAATAGCCGTCGGAGCCGCTGCCTCACTTGTGCGGACGATTATGAATAGGGCCACAGGGCCAAGATCGTCGGGGTTTGTAGTTCTTCGCCTTAGGATGCAAAATTTTATCCCCACATGAAGTCTTTTGATCTTATGTAGGATACAATTACAGCATTAGTGTGGTCTCAAAGCCTGGAACTCGAAATCGACTGGTATCGCATTATCGCTCCCGATTCGACGACGTTCAAAAGGAAGTCAAAACAATTACCTGTTCCCAAACACCTCTGCTCCATCCGACTGAATTAAAAATATGGAAAAAACCAGCTGATTCTGGTGCCTCATGTTCATGTAGCGACCAAAGAGCGGCGATCACCTCCGCTTGCAATAAATTGCAGTTGGCAATCAAGAACGGACTGCCGCATGACCCTAACCTACATCCTACAATCAACTTACTAGTTATGGGCAAACAAGTTGTGGCTCGGATATTGGAAAGCTCGACGCTCAAAATAGGCTCTGACAGCACAATGAATATCCCGTTGAATCTTCGCGAAATCTAGGTGTCCTGTTCCGGAGCGACTTAGCACTAGGCGACCGAATCTGCTCCGCAGAAAGTCTGCCTACCTTCAGCTACGTAAGATTGCTCAAAATCGGACTTGCTTAGACAGGGATACTAAATCAAAATGGGTCCACGCATTTTTAACATCCCGTCTCGACTTCTGCAATTCACGGCCTGCTGGTCTAACGGTGTGTGCTATCAGGCACTTACAGCTGGTGCACAACTCGGCAGCTAGGCTTGTCTGTCGCGAGCGTCGCAGTTGCCACATCACACCACTTCTTGCCAACCTGCACTGGCTCCCAATTCAGCAGCGCATCGACTTCAAGGTTCACGCTTAGGTCTCGTTCTTCTCTGGCCTAGCCTACCTTATCAGAACTACTCACCCACCAGGCTAAGCATCGTAGCAACCATTTTTGCGAATCAGATCGTTAATCTACATCTCATACGAACCTAAAATTCTTTGGAAACCGTGCCTTTATTTCGTATGCTCCCAAAGCCTGGAACTAGCTCCCGACTTCCGTCGCGATAGCTCCCGAATTGACCACATTTCAAAAGAAGGTAAATAGCACCTATTTGTCACATCATTTAGTGTGTCCCTGTGACTTGACCTTTATGTGCTCATGCGTGCTGACACTGTGCTTGCTGACATTAACCATACTTGCATGCTGACCCTGAGCATGTCACCCCTTACCATATTAATATTGTTGTTTAGTGAGCATGCTACCACTAACCATTCAATCGTGCTTCCTTTGCAGCAAATGTAAAGCGCCTAGAAAGAGATTGAGTTCTTTGAGGGCGCTAAATCAAATGTATTGTTATTATAAGGAGATGAAGTTATCGGAGGGCACAATACAAATGTATTGATTATTATTATCATAAAATGGGTCGTGAAGTACCTGACGAGTAGTCGCTACGACCCAGAAATCTTCACGTTTATCTTGTAACGGTGGGACTAACCAGTTGACACGTTTCCTTTTCAGCATAGGTAAAATGCCTAGAAAGAGAATCGGTGGAATCAAGGAGGACTTTAAAATGTTCTTATTAGTGCAGCCGGTGCAAGATGCAACAGCCAATAATGCATGCAACATATCTATTTGCATATCGGTAAATACTTATACGAACCTTACATAAGGCCTATACCGTCGCGAACATGAAAATGACGAAATAACGTCTGTGAAGGTTAGGGTGTCTGCAAAAACTCGAGCCCAGACCGAAGAAACAGCGGCATCCGAGCGGGGCTATGAGAGTGGCATTTCGGACTTCGTATGACTGCGCTTAGGTGGAATAACATATGGAAATTGGTGGGAATACCAGGTTATGTCTGCATATATCTATATATGTCTATGGATACGCCTGTATGTCTACAAATGGCTACAAGCCAACCAGTACAAGGGAGGAGTCAGTATGTCGCCCCAGAAAGAAACTGGCGGTAGCAGGTAGTGTCGGAAGTTGCCGTGGTTCAAGCTCCATTTGCTTCCATTTGACCCCGTGCATCCTGTTTCGCATCTCTTTTACTTTAGCAAAGCATTTAGCGAAGTAGAAAAGTAATGTAATGGCCAGCTGATTCAATTGCCTCGATCGACACGTCGGCATACAAACCTCGGGGCTTGCAGCGGGCAGTAAGGGATCGCCAGCTGCAGGATTCAAACTCACGACCCGCGTCGTGAAGTGCAAGCGCCTTACTCCCTGGGCTAGGACCCGGGGCCGACCTGTATTGCTAGGGATGCGGTCGGAAAACTAGACGTTGGAACGCCGCGTCCACAATATCTGGTCAGTGCTGCTTTCCCTTGCTAGCTTTTGGTCCGGCTCAAATGAAGTGCTGCGATTTTTGTGTATTACCACACTCGCTCTCTCTCTCTCTCTCTCTCTCTCTCTCTCTCTCTCTCTCTCTCTCTCTCTCTCTCTCTCTCTCTCTCTTCCAAGTAGGATCGGCTGAATGTACACGCAAAGCAGTCAAAGCAGTCAATTGCCAGTATTAGAATGGTCTTGGTGCATTTTTATGGGCACACATCGGTCTCGTGTATGACGAAGGCACGAGTATCACAAGGGAAGACATTAGCTGGAAATAAGTTTAAAAGAGAGAGAGAGAGAGAGAGGGAGAGAGAGAGCAGGGGAGCCAGAAGGAGAGGGAGAGAGAGAGAGAGAGGTCCTTTCGGAGACGACCTAGCTCTCTGGCATGCTGAATGGGTGTTACTGCATATTCGTGTCCGCCGTTCTGTCCGACGGCATGCGGTTGCATTTCCGTATGCGGACATCTGCGGGACAGCGTTTCACATTGAGCTCACGGCGGCGAGCTAGCCGCGCTCGCTACTGCGATTTCATCACTCATAGTAATGTGCTGCTATTGCTTCAACTGTGTTGGATTCTACTCTACCTGCTGCTGATGATGATTATGATTTATTGAGAAGGTCAGCGCTGTCGTCTGCAACAAGCGCTAGGCAGCATCTGTCAGACGCTCCAATGCATGTGCTCAGTCCCCGGAAACCGAGAAATCGGTGAAATGCGGATAGCATTAAACGGAAATCCGACGGAAAATGCTGATGATTGCAAGTGGAGCGTACAGCCAGAAATCCGCCTCGCCTTTATCGAATGCCTGAGTGAGGAGGTACTCGGCATATCTCCGTCGTTTAACGAGTCCCCCCCCCCCCGTAGAGATGCGACCGGGATTTTTTTCAAGTGAAGCCAAGCACTGACCCCGGATGGGGGTGACCATGCAACAATTGCTGTATCGTTCGTTGATATCTGGGTTATTAACTGGGTCCGTTCGGAAAACACTTACAAAAGGGTCTGCGGCTTATTAGAACTCTCTGTAGGACTCACCATGCAGAGAAAGAGCAGCTCAAGACTATCGTCATCGCAAGAAAGCTTCTCTTCGAGACATACAAGGCTTGCTTGGTTCAAAATCCATAATCCCGAGGCGTTGTTGATGCAGAGGAGCAAAATGCAGCGTCTCCGAGCACTCCATCCGGGCACTGCCTAGCCCCACTGGCTTGACCGAATTTACCTTTTACCAATTGGCTCAGCATTGTTTACCTTTTAGCTTTGCGGTATGCGATCTGGAGCTTTTTTGCTGGCACCATTACTGGAGGGGAGCCATTAATGGAGACAAGGGTGGGGGCGTAACTCACGCAGAGAGTAAGTAGGTCGCACCGATAGCTGGGCTGCCGGTGTCCTGCGTCGCGAGCTGTCCACTGAGGCACACCGGCCTACGCCGGCCGAAGGCGAGATAATGGTCCCATGGAAACGTAGGAGGAGGAGGAGGAGGGGAGGGGGTTCAAATGATGACTTTCGCTCGACGTACTTAGTACAGCTTGACAGAGTACCGGCAGCTGCCAAAGTTCACGCTTGATCGAACCAATCATCGTTAGGCGCTTCTCGCTATGAGGAGTTCGGGCAGCTCCATCGAGACCGCCCGCTCCTGCAGCCGCAGCAGGCCGCTGCCAGATATAGTCTTCAGCAAAATTCGTCAAATCCCGCTTTGAGATCGCCTAGGTCTGACCATTGAAAGTGCTCTGTCATGAAGACTCTTGGGACCCCGTCCGCAAAGAGATAGGTTGACAGACCTTCGTCTGCAGAGAGTCCGAAGCGGCTGCTCCAGCTGTTCAGCAGACGCTGGTGCCCGACGGCACAGCTGCTGTGGCCCCACGCTAAGCGCAGCTAGGCTGCTCTCCCCTCTAGAGAACTTCGTCGAACGTTCGTGCCGCGGCGCCTCGTGAGCTCTCAAGCGCCGGCTTGCCTCCTCCTCCTCCTCCTGCTCGCGGTTGCCCGTTTGTCACCCAGATCGGTTTCTGGGGGCTTCCAATGAGGGCGGGGCGGCGCGGGGGGGGGGGGGGGGGGGGGGGGGCGGGGCGGAGGAGCAGGGGAGGATCTAGAAGATGCGCTCTCGGAAAAAAGGGCGTTGAACGGCTGCAGCCACGTTTAGGGCAGCGCTGCTCCACCTCGCAAGCCAGACTTAGTGGCTGGTGGGGGCTCTCTATTATCCCCCCTTGGATACCTCTTCAGCTCTCTAAGCCCAAACTCTTGGCGGCGTTCCTCCGAGGCCGACAGAGCAGGAGCGGCTGCGGTGTTTCAGCAACTCGGTGAGAAATTCCGTCGGGCTGTTCGCTCCAGCGACCGTCAACGGCGACCGACG
>WPIO01000036.1:95000-102500 GCA_009760855.2 Cristatella mucedo
AGTTCCGATTTTTAGAAGCGCCAGATAACTCCAGCTGAATAGCCAGAGAATATCAATCTGCTCACCTCTTTTTGATTGAATATCGCCGTGCCTCAAGTTGGCGGCGTAGGTGGGCAGGATGGAAAACTCGGTTCTATCCTTTTAACACTCGTCAAAAGTAGCCAGCGACCGGCAACCCTAGCGACCCATAAAATACTTTAAAGCCCAGGCCAAGCATTGCCCAAGAGATCCCGACATCATTTTATCGTGGCGGTGGTGGCGATCTCCAGGATGAGAGTCGACCTATCGGGCGCAGCGTCACCATAGGCCAAAAAAAGCCGCGCATGGCGCTCCAAGGCAAAGCTGAATAGAGTCGAGGCGGCGCGCGCCGCCGAGCCGTGCATTCGGCAGCCGGCTCCTGCGCGGTGGCCGCTCCGACAGCGGCGTCTGCTCGCGGCAGCTCTCGCTCGGCGGAATGATTTTACACTAGGCAGCCGCCGCTGGTCTTACGGCTGGCTCGCGGGTCGTGGCCTGGAGCCATTGTGCGAGCGTGCTGGGCGAAGCATTCCTCCCGTACAGCGGGACGACCGCCTGTTTACTCAGCCGAAAGCGAAATGAAATGCAATTAAAGCAGAAGCTGACACTGGCTACAGCCCTCCCCCAGTCAGCAGAGCCTTCAGAGGCTTCTGCGGCTGCCGTCGATGCCACGATTCTACCGCTCTCTTAATCCGACCCGTGGGGCAGCAGTTCGGCTGTCATTCACACTGATAGGGCCGCCGCCGCGGGTGGCGGAGGCCCTATCGAGTGCTGTGGCTAACCACCTTCCCATTCGTTTGTTTGCCACCCGTGTTTTCAAAGCGATCCCAAAATGACTACATATACACAATGGCAAGCGCAATGGAGGCTACGAGGTCGAAGCCAGCGAACATTTTGGCGTTCACTGCGGAGTCGCCACGTGCAGGTATCGCAATCTTCCCAGTGCAGTGCTACCGCCAATCGATGCGTCCATTGCATAGCTGCCAGCGAGGTGTCTGTCTCGTCTGTTCGTTCTCCGAACTTGTCTGTCCTATCTCCGTCATCAAATTTCGCCGACTTTCGCACTTTCTCTCCTCAGCGTGCTTCGCTTTTCTCTTATTTATTCGCTCTCTCTCTCTCTCTCTCTCTCTCTCTCTCTCTCTCTCTCTCTCTCTCTCTCTCTCTCTCTCTCTCTCTCTCTTATCCTCCTTGTCTCTACCTCTCCACGTCTTGTTCTCATTCTTTGCTCACGGTGACTCTCTCTCTCTCTCTCTCTCTCTCTCTCTCTCTCTCTCTCTCTCTCTCTCTCTCTCTCTCTCTCTCTCTCTCTCTCTCTCTCTCTCTCTCTCTCTCTCTCTTATCCTCCCTGTCTCTACCTCTCCACGTCTTGTTCTCATTCTTTGCTCACGGTGACTCTCTCTCTCTCCCCCTCCCTTAGTCACCCTTCTGTCCTCTTTTCACGTTTCCCTCACTTTTGCCTCTGCCTCACCTTTTGTCTCTAATCTCTCGCGCTCTCTCATTCCTCACTCGCTCTCTTTCTCTCCTCTCTCTCTCTCTCTCTCCCTCTCTCGCTATCAAACCCTCTATCTCGCCTATTTCTCCCTCACTTATCCCCAAGCTTCGCCAGCCTCTCTATCCCATCTCCCTCACCTCATCTCTCCTCTATCTCCCATCCTCTCTCTTTTCTCTCCACCATCTCTCTCTATCTTTCTCTCTTTCTCTCCACCATCTCTCTCTCTCTCTCTCTTTTGCTCTTTTATCTCGCACGCTCTCTCTCTCTCTCTTTCTCTCTCCCTCTCTTCGACCTCTTTCTCCTACTTAACTTTTGTAACTCACTGCTTGCTGGTCTACCGGCCAGTGCAATCAAGCGATTGCATTTCGTGCAGAACTCCGTACCTAGGCTTGTCTGTTGTGAGCGTTGCAGATGCCACATCACTGGTTGGGCGTAGTGGTTAAGGGCGCCTGAGTAGAGACTAAATTCTCTTAAGATACTATAAAATATATATATATATATATATATATATATAGAATGGTTATATATATATATATATATATATATATATATATATAACCATTCTGATCGACCTACACTGGCTCCCAGTCAAGCACAATATCGACTTCAAGGTTCTGTAACTCGCTTTTAGGTTCATTCATTCTTAGAGTAAGTAAGTAAGTCGATCTGATTTAGGTTCATTCATTCTTAGAGTAAGTAAGTAAGTCGATCTGATAAGTAGGCTCGAGCCTACTTATCAGATCGACTTCCTCATCCGGCTAAGCATCGTATCAACCACTTTTTGGAATCTAATCGATAAGCTCGATACCCCGTATGAAAAATTCAAATTATTTGGAGATCGTGGCATTAGCTCGTATGGTCCCGCGGCCCGGAACTCACTTCCGACTGTTGTCACGACAAAAAGAAGCTAAAATGCATCTATTTATCACAGCATTCACTGGGTCCACGCGATTTGTCTTATATGTGCTTATACGTGCTAACACTGTGCATGCTGCCACTAACCATATTTGTATGCTGACCTTGTGAGACGAAGTCTGTTGGCTACCGAATGCGTACCGAAAGCCGCTTAGGCTGTGAGTGCGCTATACAAAACTCTCCTGCGTAACACCCACATGGTCTTTATGACTTTGTGGAGTTACTGACGGAGATACATTCATTCATTCATTCATTCATTCATACATTCATTCATTCACTTCTAGCCCTGTTAATAATAATGCACTTAAGCTATGCTTGTTGACAATGTAAATATCACCACTAACCATTCGGTCAAGCTTCCCTTGCAGCAAATGTAAAGTGCCTAGAGTGAGATCAAGCTGACACTGACAACTCCATCCCTCGGTGCGGCCACCTCTACACCACCATACGGTTGCATTTCTACGGCCTGGCCTCTGGCTGCATTCCGCGATGATTGGCTGATTGGACGCTGCAGCCGCGGCATGGCGGCTTACCTGGAGCACTGACGGCAGCAGCCCAGCCGAGGATGAGTACCGAGGCTCCAATAAAAAGCAGGCTATCCGCCGCCGCGACGAGGGTCGACTGCTTCTGCACCATTCCGATCTCTCGCCGAGGGCGCTGTCAAGCGGCTTTCGACCACGCTTTGTCCTCTGGCGATGTCCTCCGTCGATGTCCTCCGTGGGCCGCGAAGGTCAAGATCAGAGCAGTCGACCAAGCCAATGGACGCCGCTGCATTCGCAGCTACCGCCACTTCGTTCGACGGGTCGCCAGTCGCTCGCCGGTTTCGGCGCGCGGACGACGAGCCGCCGCCGCCGCCGTCCAGCCTTCACCGCCGCCCCCCCTCCGTGGCGCGAGAGCGCTCGACGGCACCGCCGCGCTGATCCGAGCTGCCGCTTCTGGGGAGCGGACGGAGCGCCTCCGGACCTGAGCAAACGGCCGCGTTGCCTAACACTCTCCGCTTGGCCGAGCACGTCCATTCACCGCCCGAACGCCGGGCTCGCGAGCTGTCTGCGGGCGGCGGTCCAATTATGCCCGCTGAAAGGCGTCGCCATAATGAGCCGGACCCCGAGCCTTAAGGGGGCCTTGAGCGTCGCTCGGCGGCACATCCACCGCTCTCCCCCTCCCGCCCGCCCGCCCCATTCGACAGCTGCCGGCTACCTGGATCGCTTACCTCGGGTCGCTCGTGCGACAGGAGAGCCGCGCCGCTCCTTCGGCCGTCCCCAACGCTCCCGATCTTCCTCGCGTTGGTGGGCGACCGGAGTGACCTCGAGCTGTGCCGCCGCTCCGAGCGCTGGGCGCCGGCGATTGCCCGCCGCCGCCGCCGCTGACGCGGCGACAAGTGGGCCTTTCAGCTACCGCCGCTGCCCCACCTCGCCGAACTGCCGCCTCGCGCCCGGCGGCGGCCGCCGCCCGGGCGGCTTCCACTTGCCGGTGGGCGTGTCCGATCGTTTGCCTATCGAGTTCAATCGGTGCGAAGCTTCTGTGTAACGTTCAGGCATTCGACCCTCCTGCGGCCCCGCCGAACGCTGCCACCACCGCCGCCGCCGCCGCAGCGGTGTTTACGGCATGTGCACACGGCGGTCGACGAGATCGGCAGCGGTCGACGAGATGTTCTTAATCGGCGGATTCTGCAGACGGAACGAGCTGCCGCGTCCGTCTGCGGTCAATCGCCGCGAGCCGGCTGCTGTTCCGAGTTTGCTCGAGTTCCCGTCAGCCCATCGAGTAGCCGCAGACGACGCTCGTATCCGCCGAGCGCCTACGGTCGCGGTGGCCCAGACGACTTCGGCCCGACCCGAGCGACCGTTCGGCAGTCGCAGCAGTTCGGCGGTCGGCGGCCGATGCTTCGAGGGAAGCTCTCTAAGCGGCGTTCCAGCAGTAGTCCTACTGCCGATCGGCGCGGGTATCTCGGCGCTTCGGCCGAGGCCGCGCAGGCCTGCACGCCTGCGGACACTGCTCGTCGCTGGCGCGTCCTGCCGCCACTCCGAGGCTGTGCCGCCACTCGTCCCGAGCGCCGCGACGCCGCGAGGCACTGCTGCGGCGGCAGCCACCGCCGCCGCCGCCGAACCCTGCTCGGGCGGCCGTCTGCGCGGCGAACCCTGCTCAATCGGCAGCTGTCCGTCCGCGTGGCTCGAGGCAACCTCGCGGCCGCCGCCGCTGGGTAGCTTCCTCCTCATCCGCTCTAGCAGACGCAGCTCCGCTCGGTAGGCGGCCGGACGCGTCAGTAAGCGGACGCTTGCACCTCGCCAAGGTCCACTTGCCGCCCCGTCCAAGTGTGCCGCGAGTGTTGATTAAACTCGGCTCGAGTTGCTCGCTCGAGTTGCTCGCAAGAGCAGACGCGAGACATTTATTGCCAGCTGCAAGCCGATAAGGCTCTTCTGCCGATATGCAAACGAGGCTGTTGAGTAAGCTGACATTTTTTCTCTCTCAGAAGCGCTTTGTCGACGGTGCCTGTTGTGCGAGCGAATTCAAGTCTAGGTTTCGAGACGGCGGCGAGCGCTGAATCAGCCGCACCGCACTTGCCGCCGAAATACTCATTATTATCCGGGGTACCTGAACTACGGCGGATAGAAGCCGCGGTTACGTGATAATCTACGGTTCGGCAGCATGAAAGCCGATGTCGCGCGACTTCAGACGGTTAGTTGCGCCTCAGCAGTTGAGCTGAGCGACTCTCTCGGCTTTGGACCGTTCGAGAGCTGCTATAGCATCATGGCTGCTGAGAGACGCCTGCAAACCAGCGCCATAGCTTTCGAATAAACTTCAATGCGCTACGGATATGGAGATGTTACTTTAATATTAATAAATTCTTGTATTCTGATCTCTTGCTATCCCACAGACTGGCCTCCCCACGTAATGCCTCCTCGGAGGCTGCATCCATATTTGCTTTTAGGGTATGTTCCTGATTGGTCGGCTACCTCGGGAGTCTCCGGTCGGCCGCCTAGGACTAGACCGACCGGCTAATTCCTCGAACCCGGCCCGCCAGACTCCGATCCTTGCCGCCAGCCACTAGTCCCCGTCCCTTAAGACTACAACTGATGGCGTCGTTACGAACGTGGACTTCCACGTACGGCCAGAACTAGGCCGCAAGCTCCATGCCCATAACGGCGATGGTCTCAGCCGACTGCGGCGAATATAGGCGACGCCAGAACCTTGTAGCACGGCTTGTGCTACTTTTAGGTGCTGCACCAATGCACGTAGGTATGCCAACAGTAGCAGGAGGAACACGGTAGCGACGGGTAGCGCTCACACCTTAGCACATCAAGTCCGTACCCATAAGGCAACCGTAACCTGGTCGTAACCCGCTCCACGTTGATCGGCATTTACGAGATCAAAGATGGTGACCAACTCTGTGCGCCTCTAGTTGATCCTCCTTTTACACTTGGCGGGCAAATTCATGTCAGCCATCATCTGCCTACCATACGGATGCGGGCTAACTTCTATTCACAGATTCTTGAGCTAGTTCCATGAAACGTGCCACGAACGCAAAAAATAAAGCACTTGACCAGATTAAAGAAGGAATGGCGACACATTTGTACATTAAAAGCACTTGTTGACGAATATCAGACGTGGGACCACAGACACCATCGCCACTCACCACCTACAACTACTGCGGGCTTGCCAATTACTCTTTCTTAATCATCTCCCACGACGCTATCGGCCAACCATCTTGATGAAGCCACACTATTAGTAACGTTAATACTCAAACTAAAACGTTTGTATAAGACCGTGAGAGAACTAAATCTATTTCTATGAACTTTACACATGCTGGAAAAAAGAGTGCCAATCGACTATCGATATTATGAGCGATTTCTGCGCGCGCGAAAGCACACGCAAGTCAAATTGGCAGACGGAGCTGGTTTGGTCTAGCGGTTAAGGTGCTCGCCCCGACCAAGGTCTGACTGAGGTCGTGGGCTCGAGCCCCGAGGCATATGTGAAGCGCCTGAATAGAGATAAAGTTCTCTTGGGGCGCTATATAAATGAATTAAATTTTTTATAAATGCCGCGAAGAGCAGGAGAATATTGCCACTTGCAGAGTTGTGTCCGCTTGTACCAGGGTCCCCTCTGCCACCGAGACCTGGACCGTCCTACTTTTGCACCTCACCTGCTGCGGATTGTCCTCCAGCGTTGGCTCCGGCTGCGTCCGGCGCCCGACTTCCGTCCCTGGCCCCGGCGGCGGCGGCGGCGGCGGCGGCGCCGGCGCCAGACCCTCCACAGTGGCATCTCCCGCGTCCGTCAGTCATCAGCGACGTCATCTCAACCACTCGTGAGTCCGATCAAGTTCACTACTTCAGTTAGCGCCGAGCTCCGCTACATTGTCGATCACGCGATAGGCTCCATACTCAGCCGCGTCCCTCGCCTGTAAACGGGGCTCGCCAAAATAACTAACCATTTCTTACTGTTCTCAGGAGTAGTTTTTCTACAGCCTCATTTCCATGGTGGCAGGAAAGCCATAGAGGCTACCGCCACGCTTACACCGGGTAATAAAGAACCACCGCTGAAACTTTGGAGTCCTGTGTCAGCCAAATTATGACAGTCCTAGAGATCGTCAACGGTTCCTGAATTGCAACCTTACAGGAACCGGACATGACGTATGTAGTAATCCGCCAGTTGCGAATCGCGCTTCGAGACAGTCGGTTGACGATATGGTGGTACACAATGACGACGTGTGGATTTGTTATCTTAGAAACTAGAGCTCACTGCCTGTGGACTCGTTTCGCTGAGGGGTAGACATCTATTACCGCCACTCTCGGAAGTACTGGTCGCCATCTTTGCCGCATGACGGAGGACTCGCTCGCTTTAAATTAGCAGGGACGGGTGCTCTTTAGTGCTGCCGTGCTCTGTTGCCGTCGACTACCGGCGCATCTATCGAGGAGGCAGCGTCTGCGACTCGCTGTGTCGAGCTTCGAGGCGCCGCTCCGCGGGCATTTATCACGCATCGGCGAGGACGAGGTGCCATTACGCACGCGCGCCGCGTTTGTGGCAAAGAGCTTTATTTCAGGAGCCACCTAAACGCGTTCATAACGCTATTACCACCACCCCAC
>WPIO01000036.1:105000-190000 GCA_009760855.2 Cristatella mucedo
GCGTGCGTGCGTGTGTGTAGAGGTGCTCGCATGTCGCTATGTACGTAATAACTCGAAGCCTGCGGTGCGAACGCGGCCGCGAGTTGACCGAGAAGGTCGAGGCCGCCGCGGTGCTGCTTCTTCGCAGCAGTACCACGGCTGCTCCGTTTGCAGCTCGGCACGCAGCCGCAAAGCGCAACGCGGCAGCTGCAAGTCGCTCCTGTATGGCTCGGTTGGGTCGCTCCCCGTCGCGCTCTGCCGGCCTGGCGCCTCGCCCCCCCCCCGTCCCTTCCCGCCGCCGAAGCCGCCGCCGCCGCCACCACCGCCGAGCGAGAGGCTCAGCTAGCGCATCCGGACGGCGCTCGGTCGGGTTCGCTTGCGTCGTTAGGCTTGCTGAGCCCTCGACCGGCGGCTGGCGGCCAATCGACTTGGCCTACGCATCGAGTCGAGCGGTCGCATATCTGCTTTGGCTGCGCACGCGCGCATCGGACTCTGGCGATGGAGCTGGGACGATGTCGAGCCAGTCGGACCCGACAGTCGATGACGAGCGCGGCCTCGTCGCCGACGTCGTCGCCGAGCGCTTCGGAGCGTCACCAAGCGCTCCGACGGAAGACGAAGTCGTCGAGGCACCGCCGCCGCGGCGGCAGCAGCAGCTGCTCAAGCGCCGCAGGCGGGCTAGTTTCTTCCCGCCGGTCGATGTTGAGGACGAAGCGAGAGCGCTCGCACCGACCTGACGCCGATGGCGCCGACCTGCTCGCCCGCCGCGCAAGAATCGCATCGAAGGCTGCTGAGTGGCATGCTCGGCGTGCTGAACATTTGGCCACCTCAAAGTCCGCGAAGACTTTTTCTTTTCCACCGCCACCCGAACTAAGACGGGGAGTGTAGCATTCGACTTGAATTGTGGCTGACGATATGACGAGGATGACTGATTCAACCTACGCGATCTACGTAACGCTCCGCTGACAGCTGTCGTATGGGGTCTTTTTTTAGCAGCGCAGCACCTCGTATGTGAAGCGCCTGAATACAGATTAAGTTCAATATATATATATATATATATATATATATATATATATATATATATATATATATATATATATACATGTACACACACATATATATATATATATAAGATGTCAAATGAGAGAGGTCAAATGAGAGAGGTCAAATGAGAGAGGTCAAACGAGAGCGGTCAAACGAGAGCGGTCAAACGAGAGTGGTCAACGTTAATAAACCGCCGCCGCCGCATTAAATGTTCACTATACCAGATTCGTCATGATGACCGATTGCTTTTACGATCACTCACTGGGACGCTCTGCTAGCACTACCAGCCGACAATAATTACAATTTTCTCCGAAGCATTCTTAAATAAAGAAAGCGCTTCTGCAAGACCTCTGGTACTCAAATTGCTTGTTTTTTCAAGCAAACTAGCAGCAGTTAGTTTAGCTAAGGCATCAGAGTTCGTGCGTGAATGACGAAACCTTAGGCGTTTCGTTGACGTAGACATATCGTGGGCGAAGCAGAACGTCGTCCTCGTCAATCGTCGTCCTTCATCTGCTCGACCTTCATCCGACCTTCCCTCACTAGTGGAATCCCACAGCTCGATGGTTAACGAAGACAAAACCAAACTCCTACTATTTGGACACACAAAAGGCATACGGCTATGAGACTAAGAAACATTGCTCTTCTAGTAGAAAGATGCTCCGCCGCACGCTCTGCGATTACGTGCTCGTAGTTAAGACGTTCTCTTTGATTGTGATAAGGTGAAATTCTTTGCGTTTTATCCGTGTCCAAGATTAGAGATTTGCTGCAGATGAAAGTAGCTTCGTGTTTCTGTCTAGGCTGGCCTATTGCAATACAACTTGGTGTGATCTACCGAGAAAAGCCATTAAGCTTCTACAGCTTTTCATGACTGTGGCTTAAACGTTGGACAGCAAATCCAGGATGTTGAGGCATTAGTCTTTTTGGATGAAGTACCTATGATGGGTGCAAAGCTAGTAAAGAAATCCCGGAGATTAAACAATGTATCTCCTTTTCTGAAGCAGCTTCGATAGCTCCCAGTTCATCAACGAATACAGAGCAAACTTCTTAATCTGACCTACTGGGTCCGGCATGGCTCGGCTCGTTCATACCTAGCTGAAAGTGCCGCACCAGCCTCAACCTCGTCATGCCCGCGTCGTGTCCTCAATGGACAATACATTGCCTGTTCCATTCTCTCGCTTAAAGTCTGTTGGCAGCAGATTAGTTTTCTTTGCAGGTCCTAGACTGCGAAGCTGTACATGCACAATTATCGTGTGTGTGTGCAGCTTCTCTCCCACAGCTTCTCTCGTAGCGCATTTTTGCCAGCCGTCCCGAGCTGCGAATTCCACGCTGCCCACTTCCTTGGCTGCCCTCTTGGCTCCGCTATGCATCACTCGTTCTTTTCGCTGCCTGAGGGCAGACTCTTTTGGCGACCGCGTTTGAAAGCCAAACCAAAAGCCGCACGGGATTGGGGTGCACTATAAGAAAGTTGAAATCGTCACACCCGCGTGACAATTCTGTGTCTTTTCGGTGGACTTGCAAATGGCGGTACATTCAGACATCGAGCTGCATAGTTTGAACGCGACGTTCGTGAGTAAGTGAGTAAGTGCTCTTAAAGTGCCGTCCGTAAACGCAAGCGGCTGACGTCAAGCGTACATTATGCCGTTGGCGATTTTTCTTTGGACTAAATAAAACTGAACATCAAATGTACATACAACCACGAAATAAAAGTAACCAGTCGTTTGATTAGCTCGTTATTTAATTACCAATGGAAACTCTGCGGGGATTATGTCCAAGTGGAACGGAGAAATAATAATAACGATACATTTAATAAAGCGCCCTTAGAGAACTCGATCTCTTTCTAGACGTTTTATATTTGTTTAAAAAAATGAAGAGCCTCAGACTGAGGCTGTCAGTCTTAGCAACCGTCTGCCGCCGGCCCGTAAGTCATTTCGCCTGTGCCGTTGTGCTGCGAATTTCACCGCGATGCTTGGCGGATAGAGGATTTCCTCAGAGCACTCTATCACTTTCTAAATACTTTTCGTATGCTGTGCCGGAAGCATGATTGGATGGTTAGTAGTTGCATGCTCAATTAACAACAGGAATCACATGGTTAGAAGTGACTCGCACAGGGTCAGCATTCAAGTGTGACTAGTGGCAGCATGCACCGTGTCAGCACTCATAAGCAAATTAAGGACAGATCACAGACACCCAATAAATGCTGTCATAAATTAGCGTTTTTAGCTTCTTTTAAAATGTGTTCAAGTCAGGGCATATTGTAACGCAAGTCGGAAGTGATTTCCAAGCTTTTGGAGTAAACTAAAGACATGATCTCCAAAGGATTTGAGGTTTGTACGAGGTATTGGTAAACAGTTAGATTCCAAAAAGCGAGTGGTGCGATGCTTGGCCTGGTAGGAGAGTAGATCTGGTAGGTAAGCTGGAGTCAAAGAATGAAGGAACCTGAAAGTGAGCAACAAAACCTTGAAGTCGATGCATTGCTTGACTGGTAATCAGTGCAGGTCTGCAAGAAGTGGTGTGATGTGGCAACCGCGACGATCACGTCAGACAACCCTAGCTGCAGAGTTTTGCACTAGCTGTAAGCACCTGATTGCAGATGTCAGTAGGCCAGCAAGCAGTGAGTTAAAGAAGTCAAGACGGTCTGTCACAAATGCATGGACTAACTTAGATACGGTATCCCTGTCTAAATAATTCCGAATTTTAGCAATGTTATATAGCTGAAAGTAGGCAGACTTGAACGTGGAGCTGATGTTGTCGTACAACGAAAGGTCAGTTTGGAACATGAGACCTAGATTTTGTGCAGATTCAACAGGAGATAAGCTGGCAGAGCCGATTTTGAGCGTTTCCACTCCAATATCTGAATCACAAATGGTTTGCCCATAATTAGTAATTTGGATTTATATTAATTCAATGTATGCAAATGTGCTGCCATCCATGTGTCGATGTCATCAGTACATGCAACGTATACATATACACGTTTATATATCAATGCAATACATGAGTTGAGATAATTCGACGTGCTCGAAGGCTGGGAGGGATCAAAGCAAAGGTACAACTGAGTGTCGCCCGCATATGATGGCACACTAGGTAAGGTGGTTGCTTTCGCGACCTCGGTCCCGAGGTCGTGGGTTCGATTCCTGCGGTTGGTGATCCTTTGTCGCCACTGCAAGCGGTGGTGATAGCCGTAAAGGCCCTCTTGTCGCTATACAAAAAGAGGCTGTTTAATCAGCTAGGATTTATTATTTATTTATAGAAGTGAAAGCCTAGATTGTGCTTGGCAATCACATCAGCAAGCGGAAGAGTATAAACCGTGAAAATAACAGGACCAAGCACGCAGCCATGTGTTACCCCATATTTCAGAGGTTCCTCGGATGATCTTGGTCCATTCACACCAATACTCTGGAATCTCCCACTGAGATAGGACCTGAACCACCATTGCAATGAAGTGCCAGTGATGCCCAAGCGAGATGAGAGGCGCTTAAAAAGGACTTGGTGATCGATAGTATCAAAAGCTGTAGAACGATCAAGCAAAACAAGCAGAGATATTCTACCCTGGTCTGCATTCCTAGGTAGGTGGTTATACACCCGAAGCAATGCTGACTCTGTGGAGTGATTAGCTCTAAAACCAGACTAGAACTTACTAGCAAGGTTTGAAGTTTCGGTTTCCAGTAACGTGCACAGTGTCAGCAAGCATAACATGGTTGACTTAACAGTCCCAGCTTCAACATACGAATCTGGTGAGTGGTTACATGCGTAGTATCAGCAGGCATAAGCGCACAAAGGATAAGTCACAAGAACCTAACGAATGTAGGGAGTAATGAGATTACATGTGCTGTCTTTACTTAAAGAGTGAAATGTCGTATGCCATCGAATTTTGCGGGTACACGCTTGTAAACTAACAAACAGTAATTTTGAATGTATATTTAAGTAGTGCATGAATGAGTCCATTCCTTCCATAGCGATAAGTTGCCGACGTCGCGCTTATTTTTAAGCAATTTGATTAGTTTTATTTACTAATTCAACGATGGCACAGCTATGACGATTATCACGTCGTGTCCAGTCAAAAGTAGCGGAGATGATTTAACTATTTGAATTTGCAGCTACAATATGCACTTGACTAGTACCAGTAAGGCTTTAGAGCTTTAGAGCTAATCACTCCACAGAATCAGCATTGCTTAGGGTGTTCAACGACCTACTTAGAAATGCGGACATAGGCAGTGTTTCTGCCTTTTTTGCTCGATCTTTTGGCAGCTTTTGAAACTATCGATCACAAAGTACTTCTAGAGCGCCTTTCATCTCGCCTGGGCATCACTGGCACTGCACTGCAATGGCTCAGGTCCTATCTCAGTTGGTCACTCCAGAGTATTGACGTGAATGGACAAAGATCATCTGAGGTCCCTCTGAAATATGGGGTACCTTAGGGCTCTGTGCTAGGTCCGGTTCTTTTCACGGTTTATACTCTCCTTCTTGCTGATGTGATTGCCAAGCACAATCTAGGCTTTCACTTCTATGCAGATGATAACCAGTTGTACCTTTACTTTGATCTCTCCCGGCCTTCGAGCACCTCAAATTCTCTTAACTTACTAGCTGCATGTATTGATGACATCCGCACATGGATGGCAGCAAATTTTCTAAGACTAAACGATGATAAAACTAACTTACTAGTTATGGGCAAACCCAGTGTGATTCAGAGATTGGAAAGGCTGACTCTCAAAATTGGCTCTGCCAGCATATCTGCTGTAGCATCAGCTCGAAATCTAGGTGTCATATTCCAAAGCGACCTCTCGTTAGACGACCATATCAGCTCCACAGTCAAATCAGCCTATTTTAAGCTCCATAACATTGCTAAAATTCGGGCTTGTTTAGATAAAGATACCACATCTAAGTTGGTCCATGTATTCGTGACATCTCGTCTCGACTTCTGCAACTCACTGCTTACTGGCCTACCAGCATGTGCGATCAGGCGATTGCAGCTGGTGCAAAACTCGGCAGCTAGACTTGTCTGTCGTGAGCGTCGCAGTTGCCACATCACACCACTTCTCACCGACCTGTGCTGGCTACCGGTCAAGCAACGGATCGACTTAAAGGTTTTGTCGCTCACTTTTAGGTCACTTCATTCTTTGGCTCCGGCCTATCTCGCAGAACTACTACCCCACCAGGCCAAGCATCGTACCACCTGCTTTTCGGAATCCAACAGTTTACCAATACTTCGTAAAAACCTCAAATCCTTTGGAGACCGTGCATTTAGTTCGTATGCTCCCAAAGCCTGGAACTCCCTCTCGACCTGCGTCAGAACATCCCCTGACCTGACCACATTTAAAAGGAACTTAAAAACCCATCTATTTAGGACAGCATTTAGTGGGTCCCTGTGATTTGTCCTTCATGTGTTTATACGTGCCGACACTGTGAATGCTGCCACTAAGCACATTTTCATGCTGTTCCTGTGCATGTCACCCCTAACCATGTTATTCATGGTGTTTATCAAGCATGATATTACTTACATTCAATCGAGTTTCACTTTGCAGCAAATATAAAGCGCCTAGAAAGAGATTGAGTTCTTTGAGAGCGCTTTATAAAGTGCATTATTATTGAAATATATTAGTTCGTTGTGCATTGAATTATGAAATTGCGGTGAGCTGACAAACGTTAATTAAGAAATTGCCTACTTAAACAGCGGGGAGATTATCTCTTCTTGGAAATGATGAAAAAATGGCGAGCGTGAGGCCGGGACGTTCAGTCTTAGCGAGATTTGTTGCGTGTGAGCCTTTGCGCAGATGAGCGCTTGTACTCTTGTCCTTTTCCCCCAATTTTAAGATTCACTTTCCCGGCGATTTTTCGCCCATTATTAGTGCCTCTTCCGTTAAGTTGAGCCCGCGGAGGAGTGGCTCACCGAAGTCACGTCACTGATCGAAGCTCTGCCGTCAAAAATGGTGTTCCGGCTTTTTGGTAAGGTCTTTCGTCGAAGCAAGTCAGAGCGACTATTCATCAAATGCTGCGGGCGATTCTCCTTCACCCAAACGATCGAGCGATCGTTTGATTCAGCGGTCAAGGTGCTCTCTCCGACCAAGGTCTGGCTGAGGTCGTAGGCTCGAGCCCCGAGGCATATGTGAAGCGCCTGAATAGAGATCAAGTTCTCTTGGGTCGCTATACAAACGAATTCATTTTTGTATCGCTCTTTATCTTTGTATCCTTCGCAGTGCAGCGTCAGGGCTCCACCCAAATCAGGGTGAGCATCTTTTGTTTTTAAGTCATTTGAGTTTAAAGAGGCTCGCTGGCCTGCCAAAGCGGATCTTCAATCTCTCTCAAAATGGGGATTAACCATTGGTATAGAGCTGAAGAGAGCTGCGGGCGAATTTCGCAGTGAAGACCTTGACCTTGAGCGATGCCTCAGAAGGCTTACGTTTAGCGACAATGCACCGAATCGTAGCTTTGTAGGGGCTCGCGGGCGCGCGATGGCGGCGCGATGGCGGCGCGATGAAGAGCGAAGCCCCCACAAGCGTTGTCGACGACGGCTGTATTATACGATCTAGCAGCCGTCGTGCATGCTGCTCCGGAGCACGAGGCGTTAGGAGAGAGAAGAGAGTGGATAGCGTGTGTGCAGGCCGACGCACAGGCAGAAAGTGAATTGCGAGGCAAGGAACGAGTCACGTGCCGGCAAGGAGCGTTCCCGTTGGGCGGACAGAACGTCGGCTGGGGGCGGAACCACGTGACGGCGATCACACGCCCACAGCTTCGCCCTCGGTTCTCAAGCAGGTGGCCGACCTCTGACCCGAGGCCGGCTTAAGGAGCCGCCTGGGAGAAGCAGGGGTGGGGGAGGTGCGGCTTCAGGTCAACACTATGGGGTCAACACTATAGTGACCTGTGGCTGAGGAGGCAGCTTCCGCTATGGCCGCGCTGACAGACGGTATGAACCACGTTACAGTCGGTTTCATAAGCGAGTGCCTAAGCTGGGCGATAATCGTGATATGCGCCGGACTGAAGTTACCGCAAATAACCGCACTGCTGGGTGCAAAGAGTGCACGTGGAGTTAGCTTGAACAGCGTTCTTTTGGAGTTCTGGTGGTGAGCAAGCCCCGTTCCACCGACCGCCGCCGCCCCCCCCCGGCTCCATCGGCGCTCGCGCGAGCGCATTTCGCTTTTCAGAACTGCGTTCTTTGTGCCCGTTACTGTGTTACTGATGGTGCAGAGCACTGCTGGGTGGGGCCGTCTGCTGTAGCTCACGGTGGTCAATCTGTTTCGGCTGCCCAGCTGCCTACAGTTGCAGCTAGTAGTAGTAGTAGTAGTATTAATAGCAGTAATAACGTAATTTTTTTAAAGAATCCTAAGAGAACTCTTGATCTATTTCTAGGAAGTCGCATTCAATATGAATCGCGATGATTGCACGCTTAGCCGCAGCAGCGGGCATATAAGATTACGTAAGATATTACGCATAGATCGCACGTAAGATTCGCACCGACGAAGCACGTGCTTCCTTTCCAGCAAAGTGCACCGAAAGAGATTCATTTCTCGTATTACGCTCCAGTAGCGTCTCGTTGTTATTATTTTGTGCTGTCAGGAGCCGGTGAGTTTTTAGTCTCACTGTAAATGTAAGGTCAGTCGATAGACGGACGATTAGACTTTAGGTACTGAAAAGGAACTGAAGGTGCACAGGCTCCAAACGATTTGAGAATAGTCACGTGAGCCGAGCGACGGCGAGTCGGGTGAGCGGGTGGCTGTGCGAGGGGATACCCGAGGGAGAACGCTGTAAACTTCTTTTGTGCATCATCATCATGGATCATTCTGGAAAGATCATTCTTGCTATGTATGTAGAAGTTTCTGCAGCTGGCTTTATCTGCAAAGTTTAGTGCACAGTTTCCTGTAATGTATGCGTAGTTGTATTGCTTGTGAGTTGCATTCTGTCCGTGCCAGGATCTATTTCAAAGTGAATACCGTGGCATGTCCGGTCACTTGATTGCTTCCATATAAGCATGGTCAATGAGTCTTGACAGGAAGTTGTCTGGATGAGGCTATGCATAATAAAAGGTTTCACTGTGCTTCAGATAGGCTCACTGGAGTAGACACTCGACGGGACCTAGAAGTGTGTCATGAAAGTGTGACATGTCATGTCCTAGAATGTTAAGTCGATGGGGAGCCGATGCATGTCGGTGAGAAATTGCACTTGCTCTGTTCACAGAACAGATTTGAGCCGCTAGCTGGCAAGGAAGGTTCTCGTCCTCGGAAATCATCGGCTGCAGGGCAGCCTAAGGAAGCAGCCTCAGAATCAGCTCGCTGTGCTTCGATGTTAGTCTCACCTGTAAGCCCAGAACAAGCGCGTCGTAAACTTCGGCTGCTTGCTCACGGACCGTCGCGTGTATTGCATGCTTTTGCTTGGGTGATGATACTGGTGTGTTCCACCGATCTGCCGGAAGTGCTGTCTGTATTGGCCTGTATTCACTTTTGCGTGCCATCGTCTGTGTTCAGAGCATTCAGCCGTACGTTGTTATTGTAGCTACACCATTAATCTTGCTTACAACGTCAACCGAGGTTACTCTTTGTCAACGTATTTTGAATACGTTCTTCTCGAAATTCAAGGTGCGGCATGCATCACGTGAGGCCGAACTTTGCGAGCTGCTGCCTCTCCAGCTCAGCTTTTTGTTTCTGCTTGACTGGCTGCACTTGTAGACGTCGCGATCCTGCTGCTGCTGTTCTACTATCTGAACACACCGATTGCCGAGATCAGCGCGTACTCGACCGTGTGAGTTGCATGCGAGCCTCGCCTCACTGCGCCGCCGCCAGCGTGCACGAAAGGAAGCGGCTCAGTGACGTCACAGGTCACGCAGCCTCGCCGGCCTGGCCGGCCATCGATCGATGTGTGTGAGCCTCGGCAGTTGCTCGGGCGCGCCCTCCCGCCGAAGCCATGCTTGCTCGGAGGCGCAGGCTGACACTGCACGTCGCCGGCTCGATCTCGCGGTTGACACTTGCCGTCCCCCGTTCGTTGCAGGTATTTCGCCACGGGAGTGCTGGTAGCCGGAGGCTTTCTGCCTGAGCCTGTTATCGTGCTGCTGTTCGTGAGTGCTTCGCCACTGAAGCGCACGCCGCCCCCACCCCCACCCTACCCCGTGCTCGATTCGCCATGACGCGATGGGCTTTTTTTCTGCACGGTCCTTGCAGAACTTGCTGCTGCCCGTCAACGTAGCCAGCCGATTCATCCAGGCCCGGAAGATCGTCGTCAGCCAGGACGCAGGCAGCGTCAGTCCGCTCACGTGGTTCCTGTCCGCTGCCACCGGAGTCGGTAAGCGATCGGTGGCGATGGCCATGCCAGCGACGCCAGCTGCATGGCACAGCGACCGCTCATGCTTCGCCGACAGCAGTGTTGGCAGCAGCAGCTGAGCGCCTGCACTTTTTGCGCTCTCTCCGCGGCAGGACGAATCTTCACCACGTACGTCGGTAGTGGCGACGTGAGCATCATGCTAAACATGGCCGTCGGAGCCATGTGCAGCACGTCGCTTCTGATCGTCGTGCTCATGTACCGAAAGAGCGCCGGCAGCGTCCACGCCAAGTCCAAGTGACTCGCGCCCCGCCGCGCCGACCGAGCCACTGCAGAGTAGCTCAGGCCGCTGGCAGCTGCCACTGGACAGCTGCCAGCTGCCACCGAGCAGTTGCTTCTGGCCAGCTTCTCTCTGCCTGCTGCTGCTGCTGCTGCTGCTGCCACCTCGTGCAGTCATGTTGGCTGATGCATGCATATGCAGCTGTGGGACGGTGGTATGTGCTGTCCCTGTTTAGTTAATTTGTGGGTTTGGTCGATGGCTGCCGCCAGTGGCCGGCCGCAGGCAGCCTGCGGCCGGCCACTCCGCGTGCTCTCCACTTGTGGCCTCTACGCAGGAGGAGCTTTCTCAGTAGCCCTGCTTGGTTCTGCTTTGGGACGGAGGGAGGGAGGCACGTGCTACGGCACGGATGCAGATCTCCGGAAACCGTAGTGATACCTCGTGCTGACCTGTTCGTAATGCAGCGTTGGTCGTGGCCTCGCCATCAAGCAGTGTCAAGTTCTGACTTTTCTTAGCTGCTGTGCTAGCCCGTGATACAAGGGTACAAGTGCATTGAATATGGAGCCGGTATGGAGCAGTTTCGCCCCATGCCTAGTTAAGTAATATTTCATTTACGGGTCAAACATTGACCTTGTCTGGGCATGCTGATCGTAGCTGTGGAGGCTTGTATGGAATCGGCTGGAAAGCAGGGTTGTTGTGTGGTTATACTTGTTGCACAGCTGTTTGAGCATGGCAGCCCCCCTGGGGAGGGGTGTGGCATCCAGATGCCGAGGTTAGGGACATGTCAGCTTACATAGATGGCAGCTGCCCTGGACGTTGGTCGGGTCGACGGCTGGGTCGATGTTGCATGTTGCTCCCCGATCTCGTATTCGTTGTTGGAGTGCTTCCCGAGCATTCGGCGTGGATTCGCCCCTCACCTACTAATGCCTGTGCTTTTATCGTCACATTGCCAGGCTTCACTGCTGGGAGTGCCTACCAGTTGGTGGCCGTGCATGACAAATGTGACAAATAAATACATTCGTTGCAGACTGTTAGCTGGCTAGCGTTGACACATGTGTGATTCGGGAGTGGACGGTGCTGGCTGATCCGATTGCCTTCGCACATGGAACCACGTGTGGAAGGGTGAGCTCGTAACGATGAGCACGACGGAAGCGATTAAATCACCCACACAAGTTGCATTTCTTTTTTGCAGTTCCAGAAGCAATCGGAAGACGGCTAGATGGTAGCGTTACAAAGGCACGGATTGAATCTGGTTTTCACACAGCACACGTGTGATGATGCTAAGCCTCACACCTGCCAGACCAATACTGGCCGAGCAGTGCTAACGAGTCGTAGAAGCAGACGATGCCGATTCTGGCAGGGTAGCCGTCGATAGTGCCCAGCAATCAACAGCTGCCCACATCTCAGGATCGGGTCCGCGTGCTTTCAAGCACTGTATTTCATAGAGCGATCGCCTCGTCTATGCAGGACGACCGCAGGAAGTAAACTGTAGAAGTATCGAGATAGCGATGCTTCAGCTATCGTGAACTAGGAACGAACGCACGGTACTTATTTATAATAATTGGGGAAACACTAATCCCGGGAAGCTGTCATCGAGGTCCGATTAATCCCGGTCAACTGTGTGTAAACGGGTCCCTTGCACGATGCAAATTACAGTCGACCTATACGTTTATTGTGACAGCTATAATAACAATAATAATAATAATAATAATGTACTTGATAAAGCGCCCTCAGAGAACTTAATCTCTTTCTAGGCGCTTTACATTTGCTGCAAAGGGAAATGCAATTGAATGGTAAGTAAAATCATGCTTGAAAAACAAACAAAATGAATAACATGGTTTGGGGTGACATGCACAGGGTCAGCATGCAAATGTGGTTAGTGGCAGGATGCACAGTGTCAGCAAGCATAAGTACGTGAAGGACGAATCACAGGGACCCACTAAATCTCAACTCACTAGCTGCATGCATTGATCGCATCCGCACATGGATGGCAGCAAATTTTCTAAAACTAAACGATGATAAAACTAACTTACTGGTTATGGGCAAACCCAGTGTGATTCAGAGATTGGAAAGACCGACTCTCAAAATTGGCTCTGCCAGCATATCTCCAGTTGAATCAGCTCGAAATCTAGGTGTCATATTCCAAAGCTACCTATCGTTAGACGACCATATCAGCTCCACAGTCAAATCCGCCTATTTTCAGCTTCATAGCATTGCTAAAATTCGGGCTTGTTTAGATAAAGATACCACATCTAAGTTGGCCCATGCATTCGTGACATCTCGTCTCGACTTCTGCAACTCACTGCTTACTGGCCTACCAGCATGTGTGATCAGGCAATTGCAGCTGGTGCAAAACTCTGCAGCTAAACTTGTCTGTCCTGAGCGTCGCGGTTGCCACATTACTCCACTTCTCGCCGACCTGGACTGGCTACCAGTCAAGCAACGGTTTGACTTCAAGGTTTTGTCGCTCACTTTTAGGTCCCTTCATTCTATGGCTCCAGCCTATCTTTCAGATATACTACCCCATCAGGCATTATTATTATTATTATTATTAAATGTGGTCAGGTCAGGGGATGTTCTGATGCAGGTCGGGAGGGAGTTCCAGGCTTTGGGAGCATACGAACTAAATGCACGGTCTCCAAAGAATTTGAGGTTTGTACGAGGTATTTGTAGACTGTTGGATTCCGAAAAGCAGGTGATACGATGCTTGGCCTGGTGGGGTAGTAGTTTTACGAGATAGGCTGGAGCCAAAGAATGAAGGGACCTAAAAGTGAGCGACAACACCTTTAAGTCAATCCGTTGCTTGACTGGTAGCCAGTCCAGGTCGGCGAGAAGTGGAGTAATGTGGCAACCGCGACGCTCAGGACAGACAAGTTTAGCTGCAGAATTTTGCACCAGCTGCAATCGCCTGATCGCACATGCTGGTCGGCCAGTAAGCAGTGAGTTGCAGAAGTCGAGACGAGATGTCACGAATGCATGGGCCAACTTTTCAGTTGTGCAGAAGACCGCTGTCTGCTAATGCACTTCTAGCAAAGGCAAGAAAAGCGAAGTGTGACTGACATCACGGTGCAGCTGGCTGTGCTCTATAAAGCAGAAATGAACCCCGGGAATCAGCAATACCACTTAAAGAAGAAAGCTGGTGCAAAACTCCACAGCTAGGCTTGTCTGTCGTGAACTGCGCAGTTGCCACAGTACAACACTACTGGCCGGTCTGCACTGGCTACCAGTTAAGCAACGGATTGACTTCAAGGTTTTGTCGCTCACTTTTAGGTCCCTTCATTCTTTGGCTCCAGCCTATCTCGTAAAACTACTACCCCACCAGGCCAAGCATCGTACCACCAGCTTTTCGGAAAACAGTCTACAAATACCTCGTACAAACCTCAAATTCTTTGGAGACCGTGCATTTAGTTCGTATGCTCCCAAAGCCTGGAACTCCCTACTTGCGTCAGAACATCCCCTGACCTGACCACATTTAAAAAGAATTTAAAAACATCTATTTAGGACAGCATTTAGTGGGTCCCTGTGATTCGTCCTTGATGTGCTTATGCTTGCTGACACTGGGCATGCTGCCACTAACCACATTTGCATGCTGACCCTGTGCATGTCACCCCTAACCATGTTGTTCATTTTGTTTGTTTATCAAGCAAGATATTACTCACAATTCAATTGCATTTCACTTTGCAGCAAATGTAAAGCGATTTGAGAGAGATTAAGTTCCCTGAGGGCGCTTTATCAAGTGCATTACTATTATTATTATTATTGTTTTTATCGTCTTTGTGGTGATTGAATCTGATAAGTCAATAGTTACAAGAAAGTAGCTTCAATTGAATGATGTCGCTGGGATCCGGACCATAATTTCCCTCTCTAAGCCATCCTTATATCTGCGTGCTGTGAGTCGCTTGGCGACAATTTTATCACTAATCTTCGAAAAAAATGTATGCTTGGCTAGCGATAGCGATAACCCTATAATTGAACCCGGACGACAAGCAATTTAAATGGCTTTAAAATGTCCATTTATTTAGCATATCAGTGAAAGCCTCCGCCAAATATTAAGCTGGACTACTTTTATACACCAATGAGGACAAAGTTGACATTGGCTTGTGATCCTATATAGACCAACTGTCCTTACTGTTTACCCTCATCATCTGATGAATCCTTGTTCATTTCCTTACGGACGGTGTAAATTGGGAATCACAACTTACGGTAGATGTAGGAGGCATTATAGGCGTACACATCTGCGAAATTTTGTCAACGAAGAAGGCAGACAGCTTTTCAGCCATTCTAGCAAAAACCGGGGAGCTCAACCTTATCAAGCACAAGATTCAACGTCAGGTCAATTCGTTTAGATTCCGACTCGCACGACTCACGAATTCGAGAAAATAAATAAACCCTGTACTGCTTAGAATTCGCTTCTAGATGATTCGAATGTATTCAGGCGATTGCAGCTGGTGCAAAACTCTGCAGCTAGGCTTGTCTGTCGTGAGCGTCGCAGCTGCAATCGCCTGATCACACATGCTGGTAGGCCAGTAAGCAGTGAGTTGCAGAAGTCGAGACGGGATGTCACGAATGCATGGACCAACTTGGACGTGGTATCCTTATGTAAACAAGCCCGAACTTTAGCAATGTTATGGAGCTGAAAATAGGCATACCCGACTGTCGAACTGATGTGGTTGTCAAATGAAAGGCCACTTTGGAACAGGACACCTATATGTCGTGCAGATTCGACAGAAGATATGTTGGCAGAGACGATTTTGAACGCTAGGTTATCCAATTTCTGAATCACACTGGGTTTTTCCATAACAAGTAAGTTAGTTTTATCATCGTTTATTTTTAGAAAATTTTTCTGCCATCCATGTGCGGATGCCATCTATGCATGCAGCGAGTGAGTTGAGAGAGTTTGAGGTGCTCGAAGGCTGGGAGGGATAAATATATTAATATTGATAATAATATTATTATTGATATATCAATGTTAAAGGAGTGAGACAAAAAGGAAGTGAGTGATATGTTCACTGGGGCGGAGGGAAAGCTGACCTGAACAGATGCGTCTTCAGGCTGAGGCTTAGAGCATGCAAGGTTATCGGGTAACTGGATGGTGACTGACTTAACAGTGGCGGCAATCTGCTCATTTAATGACAAGTCGTTTTGGAATAGTACGCATAGATTGCAGTCTGAAATTCAGCTGAGCGATGCTAGTTGAACCAAACTTGAGGGTTAAGCCAAGACAAGTTCTGTTGACACTGGTTGTTCTCATAACTATTAGGGTCCCAGTCTTATCGCTGTTAAGCTTTAGTAAGCTACGTTGCTCCCTCAGTCCTTTCTCAATCTGTCAGGCACCTTTCTACACCGTTGATTACAAGATTTCTCTCGCAAGATAGATCGAGAGAGAGAGAGAGAAAGAAAGGAGAGAGAGAGAGAGAGATGAGAGAGACAGACAGCCAGAGAGAGAGAGAAAGAGTGAGAGAGAAACAGAGACAGACAGAGAGAGGGAGAGAGAGAGGGGAGAGACGCTGAGAGAGAGAGAGAGAGAGAGAGAGAGAGAGAGAGAGAGAGAGAGAGAGGGGGGAGAAACGCAGAGATAGAGAGAGAGAGAGAGAGAGACAGAGAGAGAGACAGAGAGAGAGACAGACAGACAGACAGAGGGAGAGACAGAGAGAGAGTAGAATGGTTCGAGTAATACAATCCCAACATTGTCAGCCTGTCATGTGACAGTTGGGGTTTGTCAAGCAGCCAGCTCACTCTCGGGCTCACTACTGGACTCTTGTGCTCTCGGTCCTTTGCTGCTTCCCACCCGTGCAAGACAGGTAAGTCAGGACTTCGGAGCTGTGGCTGTCACATCGTCTTAGAGTCAGCGTTACAGCATGACGTTCCGATCATCTCAGAATTTCTGGATTAGGTAAAGTCTCTGCTAGTTCTGCTAGATCTCTCGACATACTGCTGGATAGACTGCTTATTATAAATATAAGCACGTTCTAAGTTTAATTTTTATGCAGATGATGCACATCTTTATCTATGCTTTGATTTCCTCCGGCTTTCCAACATCTCAAACTCACTAAATTAGCTTCATATTGCTGACATTCGCACTTGTATGGCAGTAAACCTTCTCAAATTATATGGCGATAATACTGCCTTAATGTTGTGGTCAAACCTAGTGTCACTCAGAAATTGGTATGCCTAAACTACAAAATAGGCTCCTCCAGCATATCTCTAGTGGTCATCAATACATTATCACATCAACTCCACAGTAAAATTGACAAAACCCAGTGCTAAGGGGTTTGCACTTCGCGACCCTGGTCGAGGTTCGAGTACTGAAGCGGGCAATCTTTCCCGCTGCATGCGGTCGTGGAAGCCGTCAGGGCTCATCTGCCGAAATATAAAAGAGGATTTTAAGTCAGTTAAACGTTACTTGTTTGGTTTACATTGCAAAAATTTGACCTCACTAGCCAGGGAGACTCCCCAGCCAAGCTGCGACAGCGCTTGTATGTCCTCACGTGTAGACTCCTGTAATTAGTTACGAACAGTTCTTTCTGCCTGTGAAATAAGAAAATTACAGTTGGCAAAAAATTCTGCCGCCAGGATCGTCTGTCGCTAACGTCGCCTTAATATTTTTGCTGCCGTCCGCTTAATTCTCTTCATCCCACGGTTCACGTCTTAGATCTCGCTCTCAGAAGCTAAAATACTTGCTCAGCAGGCCCCATCGTAGTTCTGTCTCCCCTGAATGTAGAAGTTCTGATTCAGAGCCTCTAATGAACCTAAAATTGCTTGCAGACCATGTCTTCAGAGTTCCACAACTCTAAAGGTCCTGGATACTAATCACAATTATACTATCATTATTATTATTATTTTTGTTGCGGCATCGGAGAACTAAATCTCTTTATGGGCTCAATAAATGTGCTGTAAAGGATGCATACCCGTTGGTTAGTGATTGGCTGCACAGTGTCAGCCCACATTGGCACACTAAGGACAATTCTAACGGACCAAGCAACTGATTCCAAGCTTTAGGAGCTCATCAACTAAAGGCACGGTCTCCAAAGGATTTGAAGTTGGTTCAAGGCACAACAAGACAACTGGAGTCTGTAGAGCGAGTAGCACGGTGCCTAGCTTGCACGATGCGTGATACGATGTGGCTGGGATACCGATGGTACGATGCTTAGCCTGATTGGGAAGGAGTTCTGATAGGTAGGCTCGAGCAAGTGAATTAAGTTACCTAAAAATGAGTGAGGAAACCTTGAAGTTGACACGTTGCTTGACTGGGAGCCAGTGCAACTGCAAGGGTCACGACGACAAGCCTAGCTACAGAGTTTTGCACCAACTGCACGAGCTTGAGTGCACATGCCTGCAGACATATAATAATAGTCGATTGGTATGGCGCCATCAGAGAACTGAATCTTTTTCTAGGAACTTTACAGATGCTGTATTGAAAGCATTACCAAATTATTGGTGGTAACATCAGCAAGAAACAGTCACAGTGTAAGCAGGTATATGCACACGAAGGACGAATCACATTAAGACCCACTAAATGTAGTAAATAGAGGCTTCTTTTGAAATATCTTCTTGTTAGGGGACGTTGTGACGTGCATCAGGAGTGAGTTCCAGGCTTTGGGAGCTTACGAGCCAAAGTCATGGTCTGCCAAAGTTTTGAAGCTAGTACGAGGTATGGCTAAACAATTCGAGATATGCAAGCAGTGAGTTACAGAAGTTGAGATGGGATGTCACAAATGCATATATAACTTGGATGTGGTGTCCCTGTATAAGCAGGCCCGAATTTGATCAATACGACATAGCTGAAAGTAGGCAGACTTTACTCGACGGGTTGGAAGTTTCGATATGTTGGATTGTAGCTGGTATGCCACTACTCGTTTGTGTATTTGATAGGAACGGCAGTAGAGACACTGGGGGGACGGCAGTAGGGATACTGGGGGGAACGGCAGTAGGGACACTGGGGGAGACGGCAGTAGGGACACTGGGGGGGGGGGAACGGCAGTGGGGACACGGGGGGGGGGCGAAGCTGCTCAATTGTCTTTTCGTCTAGTGTTGCTTTGGTAATTAGTGGCCTAACAACAGCCTTTTTGGAAGGTACTGGGAAAGACCTAAGGCTAGGATCATATTTATTATGTTAGTTATGCATGGAAGCAGTAGATCTATGCATCGCAGAGGTAGGACAATGGAAATAGGGGTCTCCATCAAAGACCATGCCCGTCACAGTTGTGAGAGGCATGGTCTATGATGATGTAACTTTTACTGACCTGCATGTCTAATCCCCTTCTATGTCTAGTCTTGTTTATGGAGCATGTTTTGGAGTTCGTCGCTTAAATGTATTTGCGTGTGACAGGCCATTATTGATTGACGGTGACTTCAACATTCACGTTGACAAGCCTAGCGACAGCCAGGTCCGCTCATTTCTTGACTGTCTGGAGACATTCGGTTTGATCCAGCACATTAATTCACTCACATCCGATGCCAGATCCTGGACCTCATTATCACCAAGGATGTCTACCCTACTAACCTTATTGTCTGCCCACTGACACCTCGGATCATTGCACAGTCTCGTTTCTTGTTCCTGTTTCCGTTGTAAGTGCAGGGTAGCGTCAGGGCTGTCCAGCGAAGCAATTTAAAAGCATTGACCGTGAATTTTTTTGAAATCTCAATAATACTGGTCTTCTTGATCTGCAACCAGATTCGAGCCTCGATACCATCGCCGATGCACTGATTATGGCACATGGCCTTTGACGAGCACGCTCCCGTTCATTATGTCCGTGTACAGATTCGAAGAGTTTTCTCTTAGTTGACCAAAAAAGACTTCCAAGATGGTCCGCGTTCAGCGTAGGCTTAAACCCTCTCTAAGAAGTCTGGATCTGATAGTAATCTAACCAATTTTAAAGACTTTCTCCTAGTCTACACACAGAAGCTTAGAAAAGTCAGGGCCTCTGTTTTCGCTCGTAAGCTGAAATTCTCCTAGTCGGACCCAAAACTGACTTAAAAGACGGTGAAAACTTTGCTTGCCAGAAAGTTCTCACTCACCAGGTATTAGCAGCTCGGCCGTCAAGTTTTAAGCCTCCCGCATTGAAAAAAATGGTGCACAATCGTGCTTCCATAAAGCCCTCTCCGACTAATGCAATTGCTCGCAACTTGTGACCTTTCCGAGAGATTTCCTGTGAGACTTTCCGAGTTTTCTGCATGCGATGTGGCTCTAAAGTCTAGTAAAAAGAGCCCGTCTCCTGCACACCCTATACAATCCCCTCTGCGGTCTTTGCTGAGAGACAAACTTACCCCAGCCATAACTGCGATTTTTATTGCTTGTCTCGAAAAAGCGGCTGTACTTAAGTCCTTCAAATCGGCAATCCTAAAGACCAGCGGTTCTCAACATGTGGGTCGCGACCCCTTGGGGGCAGGGTTGAATGACTCTTTTACAGGGGTCGCCTAAGACCATCGGAAAACACGAATTTCCACATTTTGCACAAAATAATTTTTTGGTTGGAGGTCACCACACCATGAGGAACTATATTAAAGGGTCGCAGCATTAGTAAGGTTGAGACTCGCTGACTAAGAAAGATACTTAAAAAGCCGGGATTAGATTCAGAAAAGATCCTAGAAAACTATAGCTCAGTTTCCCATCTTCCTTTCCTCAAAAAGAATCTTGAAAATATTGTTGATAAGCAGCTACATTAAAAATAGTGTTCTTAAAAAAACTGCAATCGGGATTCAAGTGAACGAGTCCACTGAAACTGCTATCCTTCGTATAACCAATGACATCCTATGCATCAATGATGACGGGAATTTCACAGCCGTAGCGAAGCTAGATCTGTCTGCCTTCGACACGATTGATCACGATATCCTACTTGAACGATTGATAACAACGATCAGACTAGGCACACTGGCATGGTTCAAATCGTAATTGTCCTGTCATGTTCAATCCGTGTCATGTGGGGGTCAGGTCACGTTCACCAGATCAGTCGCTTGTGAAGTCCCACAAGGCTCTGACTCCAGTGCTTTGCTGTCGTTGTCCTCCATTTATGCTGAACCTTCGGCAAAAGTGATTCGTGCCCATGGAGTCGGTTATCATTTTTATGCTGACAAAAACAAGCTCTAATTGTCATGTAAATCCTCGGAATCTGCTGCAGCGACTGATAAACTAAGTGCTTGCCTTTCAGACATTCGGTCCTGGATGTCGGCTAATTACCTTAAACTTAACGAACATATAACGGAATTGCTACTCATAGAACACGTCAAGCGTGTGGTTGGATTAGGAGGCTTGGCTCTGTTAATATTTTATGCTGTTGTGCGATTGTCACCCGTGTGTTTGAAATTTAGATGTTATCTTTGATAGCTGCCCAAAAGTTTCATTAAGGAGACTGCCTCCATTACTAGCCATCATGTCCTATCCCAATCTAAGATTAGACGGATTGTCTACCACCGAGGCAAAGAAAAATGTAACTAGCTCCCTGGCTCTGTCTAGCTAGATTATCGCAATTCCATTTTGGCTGGGCTACCGGAAAAAGCCATTAGGCCACTGAAGCTGGTGATGAATATGGCTGCAAACCTAGCTAAGAAATCCTAGAGGTTCGACAATATGTCTCCTTTGCTGAAGGAGCTTCGATGGCTCCCGGTTGATCAACGGAGTTAAATTCTTTAGCTGATCCGCAAGGCCCGCCTGGACTTGGCTCCTTGATGATAACAATGATACACTTGATAAAGCGCCCTCAGAGAACTCAATCTCTTTCTAGGCGCTTTACATGTGCTGCAAAGGAAACACGATCGAATGGTGAGTATCACGCTCCATAAACAACATGAATAACATGGTTTGGGGTGACGTACAGGGTCAGCATGCAAGTGTGGTTAGTGGCAGTATGCACAGTGTCAGCAATCACAAGCACATAAAGGACGAATCACTGGGACCCTGCAAATGCTGTCGTAAATAGGTACGTTTTTAATTTCACCTTAAGTGTGGTCAAGTCAAGGGATGTCGTGACGCAAGTCGGGAGGGAGTTCCAGGCTTTGGGAGCATACGAACTAAATGCATGGTCTCCAAAGGATTTGAGGTTTGTACGAGGTACAGGTAAACAGTTAGTTTCTGACAAGCGGGTGGTACGATGCTGAGGCTGGTGGGGAAGTAGATCTGATAGGTAAGCTGGAGCGAAAGAATGAAGGGACCTAAAAGTGAGCGATAAAACTTTGAAGCCGATCCGTTGCTTGACTGGTAGCTAGTGCAGGTCGGCGAGAAGTGGTGTGATGTGGCAACTGTGATGCTCACGGTAGACAAGCCTAGCTGCAGAGTTTTGCACCAGCTATGACTGCAGCTATGATTGCCTGATTGCACATGCCGGTAGACCAGCAAGCAGATAGTTACAGAAGTGAAGACGAGACGTCGCAAATGCATGGACCAAGTTACATGTGGTATCCCTGTCTAAATAAGCCCGAATTTTAGCAATGTTATGTAGCTGAAAGTTGGCATACGTGATTGTGGAGCTAATGTGGTCGTCAAACGAAAGGTCACTTTGGAACATGACACCTTGATTTCGTGCAGATTCAACAGGAGATATGCTGGCAGAGCCGATTTTGAGCGTTAGCCTTTCCAATTTCTGAATCACACTTGATTTGCCTATAACTAGTAAGTTGGTTTTTATTATCATTTAATTTAAGAAAATTTGCTGCCATCCATGTGGGGATGTCATCAATACATGCAGCAAGAGAGTTGAGAGAATTTGAGGTGCTCGAAGGCTGGGAGGGATCAAAGCAAAGGTACAACTGAGTGTCACATCAATACTCTGGAGTCTCCCACTGAAACAGGACCTGAACAATTACAGAGCAGTACCAGTGATGCCCAGGCGAGATGAGAGGCGCTATAGAAGAACTTGGTGATCGATAGTATCAAAAGCTGCAGAAAGATCGAGTAAACCAAGCAGAGATATCTACGAATGTCTGCATTCCTAAGTAGGTCGTTGTACACTCGAAGCAATGCTGACTCCGTGGAGTGATAAGCCCTAAAGCCAGACTGGAACTTATTAGCAAGGTTTGAAGTTTCAATATGTGAGTTAAGTTGGTCTGCCACGACTCGTTCCAGTGTCTTTGATAGGAATGGTAGAAGGGAGACTGGGCGGTAGTTGCTCAAGTTCTCTTGGTTTAGTGTCGCTTTCTTGGGAAGTGGCCTGACTACAGCTTGTTTGAAAGGTCCTGGTACATGAATTGAGGCTAATGACATATTAATGGCATTAGTTATGCATGGCAGCAGCAGATCAATGCAACGTAGGCGCAGGTCAGTGGAAATAGTGTTCAAAGGATTTGTTGTCTTCTTCGATTTGGACATAAACTTCAGAACGAGATCACTACTGACCTGCTTCATACCTATCTGAACTGATGCACCAGTTTTAGCCTCCTCGCGCCATCAGGTTCTCTATGGACATGTCCTTGTGGCTTTGTGGAGTCACTTTTGATACATTACAGGAGTTGCTGTCGGATATATATTACACCAGTTACATTTGGAGATACATAATAGGAGTTACAGATGGAGATACATTTGTGGAGTTACAGGCAGCGATACCTTAAAGCAGTTACAGATGGAGATACATTACAAGCTGAGTGAAAGTTGCCCAAGCTCTTTTGCATTTGAATATGTATCAGCCCATCTTTATTAATTTTGAATTTCTGTAATGCAGCCAGGAATCGTTTTCAAAATTATTTTGATGCTTTCCATAAACAGTGCAGGCATTACAAATATCCGTAGGGGTGTCTTCAAATTGCAGTTTTCAGTGGCTGCAAAATGGACTGCTCATTCATACAGCTTTGATCGATGTCTCTGAGCGCAGAATGCATCAAAACCATTATCATGATAGTCAAGAAGGATCGCCAGCCAGACCATACGAATTGATGTCTGAACAGCTTCGGTTACTGCAGTTTCGGCATCTCCAAGCTGAGGGGCTTAGATGGTGGCAATTGCTTTGCATGCACATTTTTTGCAGTTACTGCAGGGCATGACGAAACCTTGTTAGTTATGTCACAAATAATGAAAGGATTTCTTCACGGGACATGGTGCTGAAGATCTGCCAAGTGAGAAACTTGCCACGTAGAAGTGACCTAAGCTTCGAAAATGCTGAGCTAGTAAGGAAAGTTTGCAATAGACGAGAGAGAGAAAGAGAGAGAGAGAGAGAGAGAGAGAGAGAGAGAGAGAGAGAGAGAGAGAGAGAGAGTGTGTGTGTGTGTGTGTGTGTGTGTGTGTGTTTGTGTGTGTGCGCGCGCGGTGAGGGAGAGCAGAGGTAGAGAGAGAAGAAGAAGAAAGTGAGTGAGAAAGATTTGAGTGAGTGGATGAGGTAGAGAACGCCTCCATAGTATGGGATGCTTGCAATGAGAGAGAGAATTATATATATATATATATATATATGTATATATATATATATATATATATATATATATATATATATATATATATATATATATAGAGAGAGAGAGGGCGAGAGAGATTCAGCCCATTTTCCTCGACAGAAAACTGTTCAAACTGATACAACCGCAAAAGAAACCGAGCAACTGCTCTTGGAAGCACTGTTTATTACAATTCAAACGACATTCTACCGTACAAAAGCAATGCACCAGCAGCAGCTAGCCCCCCGGATGCAGCGATGCTTGCAAAGATGCTGTGTGCACTTGTGGCACACTGTCACCGGCTGCGCTTCAGATCAACAGCAGGTGCACTCTTCGAGCTCATGGACGGAGAGGAGAGCTGAGCTGCTACACACCGAGTCGACCAGCTCGCAGCACGTACACTCGGTCAGGGAGTCATTCGAAGGCAAAATCAAAACCAACAAAAATTGACCGCAAAACGTTGCTCTGTGCTGATTGGGGCAGGGCAAATCGGGCGAATGGTGCAGCAGACTCTACTGTGGGGGTCGGGCCGCCTTGAGTCAGCAACGGCGGAAGCAGTGGAGCTCAGCGCCGGACCTTGTCCTTCCTGAGAAGCGACGCGACATAAACCCAGACGGAGAGCACCGAGCACGGGTAGGCGTGGATATGCACGGCCAGCGCAAATTCGACGCCCGGATCGTCGTTGTCCCAGACGCCCGTGGCATAGACGGCCTCGACGATGGCATCCACGTCCGTGTACGGTACGTTGATCGGGAAGCCGGAGAGCTGCAGGACCGCGGCAACGCACGATTGGAAACGACCGGCAACGATCAGCTCACGAGCGACCATGTGCAATCCCACGAGGCAGCAAAGCGAACCCGGGAGTGATGGCGCTGCCGCTTCACAGGTGGCAAAAGCAGGGCAAACCGCTGCTGCTGGGTCGAGCTGCATGGTCACGAAAAACGCTGAGCTGCAAGCAGCTCTAGTTCCGCTCAAAAGCTCAAGGTCAAGGAAGGGGCGACAGAGATCATGCAAAGGGAGCGCTCCCGCCCGCCTCTAACTGCGGGTAAAATACCCCTGAATAAAAGCAGCGAGCAACCGGGGCGAAGGGGCAAGTCACGTTACCCCCACCCACATTCACGCAGCTGCCTCGGCTTACCTTGTACGTGCTAAGTATGTTTCCCAGCTCAGCAGTGTGCTTCGTCAGGGCGTCGCCCGTGTTGTGGTTCAGCTCCAACCTGTGGCAGAGAGATTGAGTGAGAGAGAGAGAGAGAGAGAGAGAGAGAGAGAGAGAGAGAGAGAGAGAGAGAGAGAGAGAGAGAGAACCGCGGTGCAAAGGTAGAGTAGTCACCACGTGCTAGTGGCTGGACAATTGGACAGAGCTGCGTCTGCAGTGTGACCCTTGCGGCGTCTTGCAAGCAGCAAGTCATGCGCAAGCGCTCATCCCACACCCGGTACAGACCTTGACAAGCATCAAAACGCATTGCTCAAGCCGGCATAGGCAGGTTCGTCGCACGTCCTCACCAGTAGGCATGCACGGTTGCACCGGCTGCGAAAGGCACAGCCCATGAAGCTCTAGCCCACGCACCGTGGCAGCAGCACATCAGTCAGGCTGAACGAGAGCCTTAGGCAGGGGGAGCTGACCGCGAGCAGGGTCGCATGGCGCTAGTCATGGGACTTTCAAGGCGTATGACAAATTTGCAGCTCACACTGGCTCTTGGCGCCATGACCGCCACTCAAAACGGTCAGTGCCGGTGAGGGTGACGTCTGCCATTGTTGTGCCTGGCCATCCCCCTCTGGCTGCATAGCCTGCAGATGACTCGATGACCTTGGTTGACTGGGCCGTTGGTCTAGTGCACAGCCGCAGCAACCCAAATAAAGCAAAAAGTATGGTATGATCTGATTTAACATCCTGATTTATACTGCATCGAATGAGACTCGGCAGCTTTCACTCAGGATTACAGGGGGAAATTACCAAGATTGCTTTCGGCAGGCCTCGACCCGACGATCTGACTAATGAAGTGGTCACACCCCAGGTTAAGGCCGTAGAAGCGATTAATACGCGATTCCAGATGCTGGGTGAGCCGATGATCCTCGCTGACATGGGCGAGCGTCATGGCATGGCCCAACTAGAGAGTGCACGGCTATGGCGAATTCAGTAATCATAAGCATGAATGAATACATGTGTTTCCACGTTCAATGCAAGAATGTGCAGACCCAGTTCTGCACTGCTGAAAGACCTATTTTAGCATAAATGACCAGACGTCCACCATGTTATGCAGCACGTTGGTACACATCTTTCTTTGTATGTTCCCAAAGCTTGGAGCTCTCTCCCAACTGACGTCATTACATCCCCTGACTTGACGACATTTAAAAAGAAGCTAAAACCCCACCTGTTCCTAACGGAATTTGTTGGGTCTGTTTGGACTGTTCTTTATGTACTTACAAAAGCTGACACTGTACCTGTTATCACTAACGTATTGACACTTTTTCCAGCAAATATAAAGTGCCTGAACAGATATGAGCTCTCTTAGGATTCTATATAAATTCATTCTTCTCATTATTATTATTGCAAGCATGTGCCAGTGAAATAAGCATGGGTAGATGGATGCTATTCGATTTGAAAATTAAAGACCATGCATCTTAGCACATAGCTGAACAAAGGCACAGCCGAGGACTCACCAATCGGCAGACCAGTGCTAAGACTGACTATCCAGATCAGGCTCTTCATTTTATCCGTACAGCTACAAGCATACTTATCACTATTTCATGATTCAATGCACAATCAATATTCAATTTCAAATGAGAATACATGTTGCAGCTAAGTATACTACTTAATAAATTATCTCCCCTGATATTTTTGACAAAAATCCTATCCATCATAGCTGTATTATCCTGGTAATAAGATAAATAATACAAATGGCACCGCCTAAAGTATGACGTCGGCGACTTTTGTTGACTTTTTGTCTCGGGCTCGCATTCGAAGTTACGTAGATTGATCATTTTTATGCACGTTAACAAGCACTTATTATCAAAAGCGCCAAAGCAGTATTGGTCAGACATATATCTGATCACTTTGCCACATCGCCTCTTATTGGCAGCAGATAACTACCAGTGACTGGTAGCACTATTGCTTCGTCAAGGGAGCTTAGAATAGTACCTAGCAAGGCGTGCCACTCAGTTGCAGTTGCAGTCAGGCAGATCACGCGGCAGCAGCAGCTACAGCCAAAGCAGTGCGAGATCGGTCGCTTGATCAGTGAATACGATGAAAGGACCAGTGGCGCAACGGCATAAGGACTAAGAACAAGGAGGATGTCTGCTGTTGCAGCATTGCCGATTCTGACACTACTACTTGCAAATTCACAATGAGGAGGAATGAAGAGAAGGAAGGAATGAAGAGAAGGAAGGAGAGGGGAGGAGAGGAGGCCGCAGACAAAAGAGGCAAAGGAAGAGATGAAGAAAGAGGAGAAGGGGACGACGAGGAGTGCATGGACGAGGAGAAAAAAGACAGAAGGACGAATAAACAAGCGCTGGACTGCAGATCACGTACTGTGGCAGCAGCGTCTTAAAGGCCTGCATGCACAGCCGATTCCAGCGTGTAATGTCTTTTGGCCTCCACTCCTGCATGAACTTGTCCTTGAGTATGACCTCGATTCGGTCTTGCTCCTTCATGACGAACGATTTGTCGGTAGGGTAGTAGGAGAGGCTCTCAGGCTAAACATGGCATAATGCGTTATCAACACATAAACACAGCCACACACAGCACCAGCAAGATCGGTGGTCAGTATACTTTCGATATAGAAGATAGCTCAAAGTAGGCATGACGTCACATATCAGGCGTGAAACCCCGCCCAGTAAGGCACGGATGCTCTGATCGGTGCCATAATCCGCTTTCCGATGCTGTATGCAAATTGTGGGCAAATCCTAAGGCCAGCAGGATTCGAATGCAAGACCTCAGGAAAGCCCAGGTTGCAAGAAACTGACCACTAGGCCACGAGGACTGCTTCATATGCAGCAAAGTACTGTCTCCACAACGTGGCCTAATAATAATAATAGTTCGCATGCATAATATCCCTGGAGAACTTCCTCTCTACCCAGGTGATCCACAACTCGCTACATGAGAATCAATAGCCAAGGGCTAGTGATATGGTCGGTATCAAGAATGCAAAAGTAAGCAAGTATCAAGATTAGGTGAGTATGCTCAAGCTTATACTTGCACACATTCATGGCCACCAGTTAGTAAGATCTCTGGCTAGTTACATGCACTGAATTATGCACACATGCAGGCAAAGCACACTCCAAAGAAAGACAAATCCTCCAGGAAATTCATACAGGGAAAGCCGAAGTGAACAGCTGTATCTTCAGCTAAGACTCGCAAGAAGCAAGGTCACTGCAGGTTGTGACTGAAGGCAGAAGGGAGATCAAAACTTTCGATGTATTCGAGCTGAAAGCTAGATCATCAAAAATTTCAATTTTGTGCGAGGTACGGCAAGATGACCAGATCCTAAGGAGCAGGTGGTGCTAGATCACACAGGAGAAGGAAGGAGGTCGGATAGGTCAAGGCTGATGCAAGTGAATGAAGCGACCTACATATAAGCCAGACTGAGGATCTTGAAATCAATTAGATGTTTAATAGCGAGCCTGTAAAGTTCCGACAGAAATGGTGTGATATGGCAGCTATGCAGTTGACGACAGACCAGACGAGCAGCTAAGTTCTGTACTAGCTGCAAGCGATAATCGTAAAATCCAGGAGTGCTGATTACAGGGAATCGCAACAACCTCGAAGCGACGCCACAAACGTATCAACTATTTTGGCTGTGTAACTCATATCTAAGCAGGGCCTGATTTTGGCGATGTTCCTTAGCTGAAAGTCGACCGACTTGACAGTGGAAGAAATGTGCTAATCTAATGGCATACCATTTTGGTCTAGCATAGCAACTAAAATGTACACAATGTGCTAATGCTGGCGACATGAGCATCATGAGAATACTGGTCGGTGGAAAATTATTTTAGATTACACGTTGACAAGAAGACGGCCTCGAGAAAAAATGGACGCCAATTGAAAAGACAGACATCGCAGCCATACCTGTGAAGAAGCCAGCTCTGGTTTTGGAAATCGATTGGTGAAAAACGGGCGCCAAGCTGCTGCATTCTGAAGGTCGAACGATATCCGACTGGGTGCATCCTGAGTCTGTATGTTCGCCCAAATCTGTAAAACGCCTCGGGATGCAGTCGTCTAGCCGCACTGGCCGGTCGCAGTGCGCGGTGGAGCAAGCTTGTGCTAACCCAGGACACAGTTCAGCAGGTGCTTCTAGACAGGCGCCTCAAGACGCCAGCTACGGCAGCACGCTTTGGCCCAGTGGTTAAGGAGCTCGCCCCGACCAAGGTCTGGCCGAGGTAGCGGGCTCGAGCCCCATGGCATATGTGAAGCTCTTGAATAGAGATTCAGTTGTCTTAGACCATTATACAAATGAATATTTTTAATTTTCTCTGCTGCTCGCTTGCCCGTGACCTGAGCCGACTCAGGAGAGAGAGAGAGAGAGAGAGAGAGAGAGAGAGAGAGAGAGAGAGAGAGAGAGAGAGAGAGAGATAGAGAGAGTAATGTAATGTAATGTATCTCCATCTGTAACAGATCGATCGTTGTTCTCGATCGTTCAAGTAAAACGCTCACTCATTAGTCACTTCATTCTTTGGCTCCAGCCTATCTCTCAGATCTACTCTCCCTCCAGGCCAAGCATCGTACCACCCACTTTTCGGAATCCAACAGTCTACCAATACCTCGAACAATTCTCAAATCCTTTGGAGATCGTGCATTTAGTTCGTATGCTTCCAAAGCTTGGAACTCACTCCCGACTTGCTTCAGAACATCCCTGACTTGACCACATTTAAAAAGAACTTACAAACGCACATATTTAGGGCAGCATTTAGTAGGTCCCTGTGATTCGTCCTTCATGTGCTTATGCATGCTGACACTGTGCATGCTGCCACTAACCACATTTGCATGCTGACCCCGTGCATGTCACCCCTAACCATGTTATTCATGTTGTTTATCAAATCCAAGCTGATTTAGCAACCTCTTTTTGTATAGCGACAGAAGAGCCTTTACGGCTATCACCACCGCTTGCAGTAGCGATAAAGGATCGACCACCGCAGGATTCGAACCCACGATCTCGGGGCCGAGGTCGTGAAAAGCAACCGCCTTACCTAGTGAGCCATCACAGCTCACCGAAGCATGATATTACTCACCATTCAATCGCGTTTCCCTTTGCAGCAATGCAAAGTGCCTAGAAAGAGATCGAGTTCTCAGAGGGCGTTTTATCAAGTGCATTACTATTATTATTGTCATTCTTATTATTATTATTAACATCGTGATCAATGGTGTCGAAGGCAGCTGAGAGATCTAGCAGAGCTAGGGCAGTCACATTCCCATCATCGTTGCCACGTAGAATGTCATTGTTAACACGGAGGAGAGCAGTTTCAGTGGAGTGCTGCCTCTTGAACCCTGATTGACATGTTTCTGACATTTAATACTTTTCCATGTGTTCAACCAGCTGCTTAACAACAGTTTTTTCAATAATCTTTGACAAGAAAGGAAGAAGGAAAACTGGGCGATAGTTTGCAAGGACCTCTGCAGCTAATCCAAGCTTTTTAAGTATGGGTCTAACCATTGCCAATTTGAAGGGCTTGGTGACGAACCCCCTTTCCCAAAGAAGCATTAAAATCTCGGTTATGGCATGGCTAAGTTGGTCTGCCAGTGAAGACCACAGAGATGATGGTATAGAGCGAGAGAGAGAGTGCGAATGGTAACGAGAGTGTTCGGGTGCAAGCAGAGCACTTCAAGGTATTGAGAAATTTGTCGCCTCCAGAAAGAGAGAACTGCTGCTATCGCCAGCCTTGCTGCGACTGGTGTGCAGCACGAAGAGCTGGGTAACTCGTACGCTTCGAAAACGGCTCGAGGCTCACGTACTATGTCAGCCCTCCCAATAATCGATTACGTGTAATCGATGGCAATCTCACAGCCAGGCAAACGTTCTGCAATAGTCAACGGGACAGTACTATTCGGTGAGTCACTTGGAGCCGGTAGGAATTCAGTACGGCCGAAGCCTTCCTTACACAGGAAGAAAGGGGCAGGCCAGCATGCCACGAGCTACGATTGGCTAGCTTGGGCGATGGCAAACTTCAGCCCATCCTTAAAGGCTTAGCCCTCCTCCTAAAAAAAAGTAAAAGTCAATGCAAGCCGATTCAACTACATCATTTGCAGAGGGAGTAGAAGCTTGGCGACTACAACCCGCTTCCATAGTGTGCAATGTAAAATTGCCTGCTGCAACACTCGAACCTACGACCCGGCTGCGAAGTTTAAGCACCATACCCGTGGGCTAGGACCATGGCTGCACCTCTAACTGGTGCCAGCAGGGTGCTTTTAAGCCATCGTCGAATTTCGTTGGCATGTGAGAGTGTCTTAATACTACAATGCTTTCCACCATCTGTAAGTGCATCTCATAGCACGACCTTGCTCTGAGGCAGTACTGCGGGGTACAGACATTCCCCCTGGGCGTCTCCCCCCCCCCCGGACATCCCCCGACATTCCCCCACCCCCGAACATTCCCAACCCTGTACATTTTCCCCCATGGGGTAGGACATTGACCTCGTATAGGGTTTAGGTTTTAGGGTTTAGTGTTTAGGGTTTAGTGTTTTTAGGGTTTAGTGTTTTTAGGGTTTAGAGTTTATAGGGCTTAGGGTTTCAGGGTTTAGAGTTTAGGATTTTAGGGTTTATAATTTAGGGTTTAGGATTTAATGTTTAGGGTTTAGTTTTCAGGTTTGAGGGTTTCGGGCGGGCAGCGCCTCTGCTGCCTAAATCCACCCTTGTTTGTATTCCGCGTTTTAATTAGTGTGTATTAGGGCATAACTAGATATCATGAGCTCGAGGTACACTCATTAGATCTCTGAGACACCGTAGCGTGCGCCCGCTTTGACGGGTACGAACACGTGCCTGGCGGCGTCGAGCGGGATTGAAGTCCTGCGGGACCGAACTGTATAGCTCGATGCTGCCACAGCTGCTGCAACTGCCGATGCCGCTTAATTCATTAGAAATCATCCTTCCAATCCATCCATTCTTTTAATTATACTGAGGAGATTTTATTTTAATAGAGTGTGAACTTTATTTGATCATGTATATATTCTTAGTTCTACATTCATCAACAGAGGCAGAGGGGGAAATGTCCAGGGGGGAAATGTCCTAGCCTAGGGTCCACCAGGGGGAAAATGTCCGGGGGGGGAACGTCCACGGGGGAAATGTCCTACAACCAGTAATGCAGCTTGATACTTAGGCCCGCAGCCCATCACACTGCATCCCCGCATCCAAGGCTTCCAGTTCACCAGGTAGGCAGCCAACGGTCGCCGGCGGCATGCCTTGACAGCCGCCAGCTGCCGGCACTCAAAACCGGTAAGCGGTTAGTCTGGCTTCCGAGCGCCGCAGACGGTATCGGCATGCAGGGCAGGCGACTGAAAGTGGGTGGGTTGCAGGCTGCAGGGTGTGGTTGGGGCTCGGATGGTAGAGAGGCTGCGGAGGGGCGCTGCACACTCACGTTGTTCTCGTTAATCAGGCTGCCGATGCTGAGCAGTGGACAGAAGTGGTCGTGACTGTCGTAGCTGTCGCCTGTCATGGCGTTCCACAGGATCACTTTGGTCCCCTCCTTGACGAGGGTGAATGCCGTCGGACCTTCGGGCACTGCATTACCTGCAGTGAACAGCATCGGTAGCCTTACGAGCAAAGGACGGCCCAACAGCAACAGGCCCGCTACATGAATCAGCGCACACGCACACACAAGTGTGACTGCATGAGACTTTCTTGACGTAGGAAGCTACGGCGATTAGGACGTGCCGAGAAAAATTCGGCAGGAGTAGGAACTGTAGTAGCTCACGGTGGGCTCACATGAGAATAGCTGGTATCTGCAACCTCCTGGCCTCTAGTAGTGGGGGAGAGGCCCCGGGGAAGGGAGATGCTCAGCCAAGGCTACAGCCTAAGGTGCAGAATTGATCAGCTGGCGACCCTACCAAAGCACAGGTAGGCGTCCTTGCCCATGTGTAGAAAGTAGTTGGTCAGAAGTACGGCGTGCTCTTCGGCGTCACCTGACAGCATCTGCAGGAATTGCTACAAAAGACGACAGGTTTTACGCTGGAAAAAAGAGCGCAAGGCTGGTAAAGGAGCCGAATGGGGGGACACTCTTGATAGGGGCTGGCTTTCAGTGCATACTGCTTCGGGAAGCAAATTACTTACCGGAGAGCTGACAGATAAAAATAAAGGTCATTTTTAGCGGCTAACCAAATCAAGATGACAAGAAGTGTCAACTTCTCCACCTGCCAGGCCATGCCTGCCAGCAGGATCTGGATCTGGCCAAAAACAACACACATGCAGAGATGCACAGACAGACATACAGACTGATAGATTGAGAGACAGATAAATTGAGACAGACACACACCGACAGAAAATAGACAAAGATTGAGAGACAGATACATTATGAAACATAGAGCAGATTGACAAGCAGGCAGACTGGGAGCGACAGTGACAGACACGGACGTACATAAGGAGACAGACAGAGACATGCAGACAGTTAGACAGAAAGAGAGATGGACAGCAAGCATTCAAAGAGCAGGGGCCTGAGTTTACCGAGCATTGGCACGCAATTGCAGCGTGATAATCTCGAACGGCTTACATCGCATGTGCTCCAAATGTCCCAGAGACCCGGAAACGATGTAGCATCAGAGGCGCTGGGTATCAAGGAAACGAATCGTGCAACGTTTTCCTAACAAAACAAAAGGTACGATACGACATGCCGCTGCTGCCGCTACTTTGTCGTGCAGCTGCTGCCGTACCAATCGCCAGAAAGGAACAGAACACAAAGCAGGTAATAAAGTGGGTAATCAAGATTCAACCACCGCAGGACTCGAACCCACAACCCGGGTCAGGAAGAGCAAGCACCATGCCCCTCGGCTAAGACCCAGGGGCAGCACTGCCGAGCACAGAGTTTGTAGCCACAGTCGCAGGCCTGTATTGCTGCTGCTGCTACTGGGCGATCCGTCAGTGCCAGTAACGCACGAGCCGAGCCGGCCCGTGTCCAGCGACACGCAGGTCCAGCGGCAGCCAGAGGGGTGCCCGTGCGCTTCGGCTGCAGCGGCAGCCCACGAGCACCAATGCTGAGGTGCACGTGCAGCGCTGGACCGTGCCCCTCTCTGCGCATCTCTCGGCTTCACGCACCTCCGCCTTGCCGGCCATGGCCAGCAGCTCATCGGGCGGCTTGAGTGCGCGGATGTAGCGAGTCACGAAGACGACCTTGCCGGTGACGTCGATGACCTCAGCCAGGTAGGAGCGCTTGGGGAACTTGCTCTCCAGCTGGGAGACGTAGCCGTACGTCGCCTGCAGTAGCACCTCGCTCTCGTTGCTCTCGAACTTATAACGTATAGTAATAACAATTATTAGGCAGAGCCCACATCCGGACTCACGCAATCTCGCAAAAAAGAAGCTGCCGCCAGGACAAGCTGCCCGCAAGGACTAGAAAATGAAGCACGAACCAGCCGGGGGGGGGGCACTAACTAGAAACAAGGATGGCAGGTGAACGACGAGCATGGGAAGGACGGCAGACAGCAGGGCAACGTGATGCTGCTGCCAGCTCTGGGACAACTAGGTAGTGAGGCAGCTGCAGTTAAAATACAAAGCTGCACCTACTTGACTGCATCGTCATCCGATATCAGTTTTCCGGTATCATTGATGTCAAATGTGTAACATATTCCAGAAGAAGGTAATCAAAAATAGAAGGTGGACGATGAGGACGAAGAGGATCGAGCGACACAGAGCAACTTGCCAAACAGCAAGTCTACGTAGGAGACAGGACCCAGCGATGCTTCTTGGCATAATCCTGCATTATAAACGGTCACTTGCTTGCAGACCTTGGCACCGGGGCTTGCAATGGCCTTTTAATTTTTGCTCCCTGATCAGAGACTCACCCTAAAGCATCAGGAGTGCCTTCAGCCCCCCCTCCTTGCAGCTCTCTGCAAGGGTAGTAAACTCGGCGTCTGGTGTAGCAAGATCACCAAACGAGCCTGCCCCCCCCGAACACGTGCATACAGTGTCTCTGACAGCAGCGGGGTTTGTCTCCTCAGGTCGACACGAGGCTTCCTCGTCTTCCTAGGCTGCGGAGCTCTCGACGATTTAGATTGCGGTACTGCAATCGACCGATAAAACTAGGTTGACAGGCTTTTGGATGCAGACATCGAGCAGCCTAGGAGTGATCGCCAACAGCCGACCAAGCATGAGCTGCATGTGCTACTGCACATGGCAGGACGCCCAGCAGTGGCTAGCTAAATAAGGGCAGCTGGCTAAGCTGCAGGCTCGTGCGTCCAGATCATCGGCAGTCCATCGGTTCGAACTCTCCAAAGGCGCAAAGCCTAGCAAAACTGGCCCCCCCGCCTCTGATTTGTGTCCTAGTAAACTCCAGATGCAGGCAAGACCCGAAAGATTTTCAAGTACGTGGGGCTAGACCCACGATTAATGAATAATTATAGATTGAAATCATACTATTTATTAGATACAAACTAGGCCGTTGCTAATTGAGTGAAATTAAAGCATAATCTCTTAAGCATAAAAATATAACTCATTTGTACAGCACCCTAAGAGAACTCGATCTCTATTCAGGCACTTCACATATGCCACGGGGCTCGAGCCCACGACCTCGGCCAGACCTTTAATACCTCGTACAAACCTTAAATCCTTTGGAGACCATGCATTTAGTTCATATGCTCCCAAAGCCTGGAACTCCCTCCCGACCTGCGGCAGAACATCCCCTGACCTGACCACATTTAAAAGAAACTTAAAAACACACCTATTTAGGTCAGCATTTAGTGGGTCCCTGTGATTCGTCATTGATGTGCTTATGCGTGCTGACACTGTGCATGCTGCCACTAACCACATTTGCATGCTGACCCTGTGCATGTAACCCCTAACCATATTATTTATTTTGTTTGTTTTTCAAGCATGATTTTACTTACTATTCAATTGCATATCACTTTGCAGCAAATGTAAAGTGCCTAGAAAGAGATTAAGTTCTCTGAGGGCGCTTTATCAAGTGCAATAATATTATTATTACTATTATTATTATCGAGGCGAGCACCTTAACCAATGGGCCAAACCAGCTCGGCTCTTCGTTGATGACGGTCGCGGGCATAGGAATAGGGGCGGCCCGGCTTGCTGCCCTGCTGTATGTGTGCGTGGAAGGGGGGGGGGGCAAATGCCCTCCCTGCCACTTGGCACTGCCACTGACAGCATAGCCCCCCCCCCGACCGGCTCACTCACAGTGTCCAGGCAGAGAGTCGGCTCCCGAATGGCGTTAAGCAAGCGTATTAATGGTGCTAAAAAAGTATTAGCCGATAAACGACAGCCTCATTTAATTAATATACAGCTGCAGAAGAGCCTTAGCTAGCTGCTACCACCATCCCTTTATTGGGCGGGAGGTAGGGTGCTAAAGGAAGGATTGCCTAATCTACTAGCAGCCTAGCCAGTCCGCTCCGTCCCACAAGTGGAGGAGGTTATCAGACGAAGGGCTATATTTAGGTGAAACAAAGAAAGTTAAACTCGAGTACTCGGCCGGCAGAAAGTGACGCTCATGACGGCATCCGGCACTCTACCGGCGCTGCCATGACTATATTTCCCACTGATCACGTTAGAGGCACACGCAGGTCGAATCGACCTGCTTGCACTCTTAGACAGTCTCGAGATAACATGCATGCCGTCACTGCCTTTCGCTTAAAGACTGTTTGCGTCAGATGCTTAGGTCTGATGAGTGCCGCTGTGGTTTATGCAATTGTTGCTTAGAGAATCTGTCTCTCTCTCTCTCTCCATGTCTCTGCATCTCTGTCTGTCTCTGTCTATCTGTCTCTTTCTCTTCCTCTCTCTCTCTCTCTCTGCCTCTCTGTCTCTCTCTCTCTCTCTCTCTCTCTCTCTCTCTCTCTCTCTCTCTCTCTCTCTCTCTCTCTCTCTCTCTCTCTCTCTCTCTCTCTCTCTCTCTCTCTCTCTCTCTCTCTCTCTCTCTCTCTCTCTCTCTCTCTCTCTCTCTCTCTCTCTGCCTCTCTCTGTCTATCTGTCTGTCTCCTCTATTGCAGCAGAGCCTGCCACTCGGTCTGTGCCCATCGGTAGTTTCTGCCATTTCTCTTCGTTGCTACTCACTTCTTCTGCCCTCAAGCATTCAGCCAAATTGCTCTAGATTTTCGAGCCCACGACCTCAGCCAGGCCTTGGTCTCCGGGGCGAGCACCTTAACCACTGGGCCGAAACAGAACCGCTTCGATAGGAGCAGTGGTCCCGTTGGTTTTGTTTGTTCTCATATCGCTGCCGACTATCGTGCCACTAGCTGTTCACGTACGGGTCCTGTTGGAATGCACGAGTGCAGGCGCTAGAGCAGCGACCAGAGCCGCCCCTATTCCTGGGCCCGCCGACCTTCACCTATGACGAAATTATGCCTAAATTCCATTGGCCGAGCAAGCGCCGAGTTCGTGTCACTTAAACACTGATTTTCCCTACATTTTTAATTAATTGCGAGTCTTGGCCGTTATTTAAAAATGTTGCAGGTCTTGTCTCCACTTGATGAAAATCCTGGCTCTGCCACTGACTGCTGCACTACAGCGACCGACTGGTACTCTGCCGTGCTCAACCGTGCCACCATTGATTTACTTCAAAGGAGATTGCAATGTTGGGTATGCAAGCTGTGTGTGCAAGTTGTGTGTCCAAGCAACAAGGCAACCGTAACAAAAGAGGATCTGTACTTGGAGTCATATATTCCCATGTTAATAGCAGATACTGTACTTTTTTTGAAATTGTACGTTTTCACGGTTAAGCTATTATCCCTGACTCGGACGCTTGGCTTGCTGGTCATAAGCAGTTCCAGCTAGAAGTAACTACTCATTCTGAAACAGACTATTGCCTCCCAGTCACATTCTCAGCCATCCAATGGCTCCAAGTTAACTAAGTATTTTTTTCTAAAAATTATTCGCAACGCCCTCACTAGAGGTGCCGAGCAGGTAAAACGTATGGTCACTGCCAGTCCTACCGGGGCTCCTGATCGGCTTCGAATGTCTTTTCCCATTGACTGACTCCTCTTAGTAGTTTGTCAAACGCCATATGTGAGTTCGAATCTACGGATTTGGGTATCGCTACTGTTCTTAGTATCTCGTTGGATCGTTCTTAGCCCAACGATAAGGTACTTGGTCTTAGGAGAGATTGGCAATCGTGGTGTTTACTCGGTCTGTCGGTGCAGGCACGTCTTCATGCATCCTGCACACGCACACACATCCATACACATTGCATGGCTGGTAGAACGCCTCAAGCTTTCTGTGCCTGCAAATCAAGTCATGTGCTAGAGCTAATCTCATGCAAGTGAGCAGGCAGACACAAACACTCACATATGAAACACACAGTCAGCATCGCACCGAGCGTACCTTCTCAGGAATGCTGACTGAGGATGACAATCTCTGCAAAATCTGTGCTGGGTCAATAGGCAGCGCTTAACAATATTGACCACGGAGCCCTTATTGAAGGCCTACCATCTTGCCTGCGTATAGAGAAATAGAAGAAGAAAATGCTCAAGTGCCTGGAGGAGTGGAGGAGAGGAGAGAAGGACGAGAGGAGAGCGACCGAGTGAGAGGCAGCTGGAAGAGAGAAGTGAGAGGCAACGCGACAGAGGAGGAAAGAAATAACAAGAAAATTAAGAAAAAATAAAATACTGGAAAATAACTCCAATCAATATTGAGAGAAATAAGTGTGCGTGCCGACAAGATGAAAGGCATGTGCATGTGTGAGAAATCGCTTCTGTGTGTGTGTGTGTGCGTGTGTGTGCGTGTGTGTGCGTGTGTGTGCGTGTGTGTGCGTGTGTGTGTGTGTGTGTGTGTGTGTGTGTGTGTGTGCGTGTGTGTGCGTGTGTTTGTAAGTTGGATAAAGCACAAGTGGTCTAATGGAGTCACGTACAATAACATTTAACATTTAATTTCTAGCCCAGAAAAATATGCATAACAGAGTAACCCGCACACCAAGATGGCAATGCATTGCCATCACTGGCAGGTACCTTTCGACGAACTTCTCTCAGCTGCAAGTAAATTGGTCACCTCATGCAAGAAAACAACCATTTCAGAGATGTGGCAGCCTGCTTCGTTGGATGCAAGTGAATTTCTCTAGTAGTCATGGCAACTCATAATGATAATATTTTTTATAATAATATTAAAAATATTTTTGTATAGCACCCTCAGAGAACTAAATTTATATCTAGGCGCTTAATAGATGCTGCAAAGGAAGCTCGGTCGAATGGTTAGTGGCAGCATGCTCAGTGACAACAAGCATATCACGGTAAGAGGTGACACGCACATGGGTCACATAGATGGTTAGTGGCAGCATGCATGATGTCAGCACACATAAGCGCACAAAGGTCGAATCACAGTGACCCTCTAAAAGCTGTCAAACATAGATGCGTTTTTAGCTTCTTTGTAACTGTCGTCAAGTCAGGAGATGTCGTGACACCAGTCAGAAGTGAGTTCCAGGCTTTGGGAGTAAACGAAAGGTGCCTCCAAAGAGTTTGAGGTTCGTAAGAGAATAAGCTAAACAATTTGATTCAGAAAAGCAGGAGGTACGATGCTTAGCCGGGTAGGAGAGTTGATCAGATCGGTAGGCTGGAACCAAAGAATTAAGTGACCTGAATATGAGGAACACAACCTGGAAGGCGATGCATCGCTTGAATGGGAGCCAGTGCAGGTCAGCTAGAAGTGAAATGAAGCAACTGTGTCGCTCACGACAGAAAAGCCTGGCTGCAGAGTTTTGCACCAACTGTAAGCACCTGATTGCACAGGCTGGAAGACCAAAAAGCAGTGACTTACCGAAGACGAAACGAAATGTCACAAATGCATGAACCTATTTAGATGTGGAATCCCTGTCTAAGCAAGCCCGAACTTTAGAAATGTTATGTAGCTGAAAGTAGGCATACCCGACTGTCGAACTGATTTGGTTGTCCAATGAAAGGCCACTTTGGAACAGGACACCTATATGTCGTGCAGATTCAACAGAAGCTATGTTGGCAGAGACGATTTTGAATGCTAGGTTATCCAATTTCTGAATCACACCTGGTTTTCCCATCACACTAGCACGTTGGTTTCTTCATCATTCAATTCAGAAAAATTTTCTGCCATCCATGCAGGAGGTCTGGGAGAGATCAAAGCAATCGTATAACTGAGTGTCATCTGCATAGAAGTGAGAGCCTAGGTGATGCCTGACAATCACATCGGCCTGAGGGATAGTATAAACCGTGAACAATAAAGACCAAGCACAGAGCCCTGAGGTACCCGACACTTTAGTGGTTCCTTGGATGATCTTTGTTCGTTCAAATCAATACTCCGGAATTTCCCACTGAGATAGGACCTGAACCGTTTCAATGCAGCACCAGTGATGCCCAGGATAGATGAGAGGCACAAGTGAAGGACTGGGTGATCAATAGTATCAAAATCGGCCGAAAGATCGAGCACAACAAGCAAAGTGACTTTCCCTAAGTCTGCGTGCTTAAGAAGGTCGTTATACACTCGAAACAATGCTGGCTCTTTGAAATGATTAGCTCTCAAACCAGACTGGAACGTGCTAGCAAGGTTTGAAATTTCAATATATGAATTCAGCCGGTCTGCTACGACATGGTCCAGTGTCATTGATAGGAACACTATAAGGGAGACTGGGCAGAAGTTGCTCAAGATCTCTTAATCTAGTATTCCTTTCTTGAGTAGTAGCCTGACTACAGCCTTTTTGAAAGGTGCTGGGACATGATCTGAGGGTAATGACATATTTATAATGTTAGTTATGCATGGCTTTGATCCCTCCAAGCCTTCGAGCACCTCTAATTCTCTCAACACACTCGCTGCATGTATTGATGATATCCACATGGATGGCAGCAAATTTTCTTAAATTGAATGATGATAAAACTAACTTAATAGTTATGGGCAAACAAAGTCAGATTCAGAAATCGGACAGGCTAACGCTGAAAATCGGCTCTGCCAGCACACCTCCTGTCGAATCTGCCCGAAATATAGGTGTCATGTTCCAAAGTGACCTTTTGTAGACGACCACATCAGCTCCACAGTCAAGTCTGCCTACTTTCAGCTACATAACATTGTTAAAATTCGGGCTTTTTTAGACAGGGATACCACATGTACGTTGGTCCATGAATTTGTGACATCCGTCTTGACTTCTGTAACTCACTGCTTGCTGGCCTACCGGCATGTGGAATCAGGTGCTTACACGTAGTGCAAAACTCTGCAGCTAGGCTTGCCTGTTGTGAGCGTCGAAGTTGCCACACCATACCACTTCTAGCCAACATGCACTTGCTCCCAGTCAAACAACGGATTGACTTTAACGTTTTGTCGCTCACTTTCAGGTCCCTTCATTATTTGGCTCCAGCCTACATATCAGATCTACTCCCCCACCAGGCCAATTATCGTACCGCCTGCTTCACGGAAACGAATTGTTTACCTATACCTCGTGCAAAACTCAAATCCTTTGAAGACCGTACATTTAGTTCGAATGCTCCCAAAGCCTGGAACTCACTCCCGACTTGCTTCACGACATCCCTTGACTTGAGCACATTTAAAAAGAAATTAAAAACACATATTTATGTCAGCATTTAGTGGTTTCTTGTGATTCGTCCTGTATGTGCTTATGAGTGCTGACACTGTGCATGCTTCCACTAACCACACTTGCATGCTGACCCTGTGCATGTCACCCCTTACCATGTTATTTATGTTGTTATGACACTGACATGACACCACTCACCATTCGATCGTGTTTCCTTTGCAGCAAATGTAAAGCACCTAGAAATAGATTGAGTTCTCTTAGGGCGCTTTATCAAGTGTATTATTATTATTATTATGGCAGCAACAGATCTATGCATCGTACAAGCAGGACAGTGGAAATAGGTTGCAGAGGACTAGTTGTTTTCTTTGTTTGGGATGTGAACGTTTGTGTATGCCTGCATTCAATCCGAAGGTCTTACGCTTGGTCAAATGGAGGCAGGGAGTCAGCAGAGTTCGTTCCGAGTGGCAAGATAAAAAGAGAACTAAATCTACGAGCTATCTCACAGGATACTAGCGCAAAGATGCAAAGTGAGGCGAACTTCTAGACGAAGTTGGGGGATCGCCGACCTCACCCAGCTGCACAGAATGCACTAGCTAAAGCAGATAGCCACCAGCCATCATCAGCATTGCAATGCCTATGCAGTCGAACAACAACCACACCATGTTCAGAAATGGGGTTGGGACAGTGGCAGGGGGGCTGTGACACCAGCGGTGAGGGGGGGGGGGCAAGGAGAAGGAAGATCGTTGCTAGGCTCCTACCGACGCTTCGCCGGATGTAGACAATGAGGGTGCCCAGGACGCTGCTTGGACTCCTCAGCGTCCTGCCCCTACCCAATTCAGCCGGAAGCGCTGCTACGTAGCCGCATGACGACGTCCCGCTTTCTCTCGCCGAAGCCTTTGCAGCCTTACCGGCGCAGCACTGCAGCAGCCGCAAGCAGCAGCTGTCGGCAGCGCACCTGCTGCCGCACTTCAGGCGCCACGCCTAGTGGCGGCTCCAGTGTCATGTAGACCGTGACGTAGGTGCCCGAAGCTGCTGCCCGGCCTCCGTCCTGCTCGTCCGGCTCGGAGCCAGATATAGCCTGCTGCAGGCGTGCACTCCGGCTGTCGCGGCCATAGCCGAGCAGCACTGGAGGTGCATTCAGCTTGAACGTGCCCTGGATCTGCAACGGCAGCAGGGTGTTCGTGCAACATACCGATCGCCGAAGCAGATCAGATTCACGCGATGCTGGGCGAGCAGGTCGCCTGTGCTACAAAAGGTGACTTTAACATGCGGCCAGCAAGTACCACACGAGGGGGAACGGAATAATCTGACTGAGGCTGTTGAGGATGTGCCCCCAACGCTCACAAAACAGCAGGCAGCAGCAGTGGGTGCATGAGCCGTACAGCTGGAGCAGTTATTAGCACAGCAGCGGCGGCAGCAGCAACAGCGTGCACGGATCTAAGCAAAGAATCACGCTTAAGGGATACTGAAGCACAGGCAGACCGCTAGTTACAGCACTAGCAAATTTCCCAGCAGTTTGTTCAATTCCCCCGGTAGATTTATTCAATAAAATCTCTCTTTGTTATCACTAATGGACAACTTGCCATTTTTACAAACAAAATTGGCATAGCCATTTATGGCTAGAATTCATGAATATAACTTTGCAAGCAGGCACCTGGCAGAGATTATGTACTCTTAGGGTGTTCCACAAACGACCTATTACTATTATATTATGAGCAAACCTTTCAAGCTGTCTTGCCGAGCTCATCCGTGCAGCGAAGAATCAAAGCAGTTTGAGATCGCGATAAGACGGACTGGCCTGATATAGAATACTGGCACGGTCATCTGATCCGAAACACCGGTGCACCTTGCTGGCTGGGTGCTGCTTACTTGGAAGGAGAGGTCACCTAAAGCAGCTGCCATCACTTCTGCCAATCATCTGCCGGCTCACCTAAGCAACTAGCTTTTCATGAGCTCATTGCTTAGATATTAATCAGCCAGCATTAGTACGTTTATTGGTGCCAAGCCTAATTAAAGAACGTAAGATGTTTCAGCTACTGTTGCCCAAAACACACATATGCCAATAGACATGCCAAGATAAAAAACAGCATGTGGCTGCAGCCGTATTGAATCTAAAAACAAAGACTGGCCAGAGAACAAATCGGGATATGAATTTCACTTGGTGCCTCCACCCCCCCCCCGGGATATATTGGCATCAACTGCTTGGGTGTTAGCACCGACTGACTGCTGAGAGTGCACTCAGAGAGAGAGAGAGAGAGAGAGAGAGAGAGAGAGAGAGAGAGAGAGAGAGAGAGAGAGAGAGAGAGAGAGAGAGAGAGAGAGAGAGAGAGAGAGAGAAAGAGAGACGAGAGGAGAGAGAGAGAGAGAAAGAGAGACGAGAGGAGAGAGGGCGGCCAGATGGCAGACTCCGAAAGGAAGGAGCAGAAGAGCCATCAGTTCTTGCTTGCTTGCCTGCCAAATGATTCATCGGATATTGGGCAGAAAAACAATCTCCAAGGGTCTAATCTTGACGAAAAGTTACCACAAAAGAATGGCAACGCCGACGGCCTGGGAGCAAAGCCATTGATCCGAGGGTAATGCATTCTCCATCATGGCTAAGCTGAGCACAGAAATAAACAATCCGATTTATCAGCCTAATGTGGCTTCGTAATGAAAAGGGAATGCATGCCATTAACAGTGCCAGCCGTGAAGGAGTGGTTGCTTCAGGGATCCAACTACACCCTGTAGCTAAATCAGCCTCACTCAGGCAGCACCAGTAACAGAGAATGTCACTCTGGGGGTAAAGGCAGTGCACAGGCACGGCAGCCTTCGGCATTCTCGTGTAGGCTTCGCAAGTGGAACATGGAAGCTTGGGGGAAGGTCTGGTGCTTCAGACCAAAAATGTACTTCAAAGCACCTCAATGAATGCTTGCCCTAACATAACAATCCTGACGACTGGCGGATGACTATCATTGCAGCACGTTGAGACTAGAAATAGGTATTTTCAAAAATTAGATCACACCAGTAACCCGATATGCTTACTGGCAAAAGTGAAGTACCACCAGAGCATTGGCAATATATGCATCTTAAAAGGTAAACAGTAGATATGCGATATAGAGGGTCAGTAGTCTTCTTAGACTGGGAAATGAATTCTGAAATGATGTAATGTGCACTGATACTGATCTTGAAGCAAACAGAGTCAGAGGCGCCAACTGGACAACCGTAACTTTTTCTAACAATGGCAATCTCTGCTTGCTTCTCAGCTTCTTGCCGAGAGAGGCACTATTTGGTGCACATTAGTAAAGCCTCACTGCATACACCAACATCTTTTTTTTTTACTGCACTACAGACAACACTCCATGGTAACACATAACACACACTTTGTGCTAATTGGTTTGCAAAGCTACAAGTGCATGTAGAAAAAATCAATAAACTTCCAATCATTCGATCTCTTAATGGCTGAACAGTTTGCAGATTCGCAGCTGCCTCTTGCAGGTCATCTGCACGATGCAAACCCCCAGCAAGTTGCATCGTTCAACTCAGGCAGCAGTTCAGTGGCTCGCACGCCGTCAAGGCAGTTCGCGACTCACCACGCCGCACGTGTACAACGTCATGAACGGTAGCTGCAGGCCACCAAGCCATCGTTTTTCGATGCGATGATGTACGACTTTGCCACGCTGTCTGTCATCCTACAAGCAGCAGGCGGCACGGCAGCTGCAGCTGCTCTACCAGTGGTAAGCCCGGCACACTGCTGCTGCTGCTACTGCCACGAGATGTCAGCACGATCATCGACCAGTCACTGGGACCACCGATGCCACGCGGCTCGTGCCTATGCTCGGCCAGTTACCGACGGCAGAGGACAATCACGGTAGAGGACAATCACGGCTGCGCTGGCGCTAGGCGACCGTGCTGGGCCACCTCCATCAGGCAACGTCAGAAAGCACAGATTGCCTGCCCCTCATCAGACTCTCGATGCGCTACTCATCTGTTGCAAACTCGCTTTACAAACCCTGGCGCAAAAAAGAGCCTATTGTCAAGCATTGCCATCATGAACCCGGCACGTCCCCACCCACCGTTGCGATGGGCATAACCAGAATTCGGCAAAAGAGAAGAATAAGATATTTTGGGGCGAGCAAGGCGACAGGATAAAAAGAGGTTTCCAAGACAAAAATTACCTCAAGAACGTCAGTGACGACCTCGTCGAACAGATTCAAGTAGATGCAATCTTTAATGGCTTGCAGATTCACTGCCGAGAAGTCATTGTTCGGAGGCCTGTTGAAAGTTACAGACCCATACATCAAGCTGCCCACTTCTGCATACGGCCGGCATGACAGTAAGCCACCAATGCAGGCTAGCCAAGGTGAAAGGGCACCGAGAGTGTCATGACACGTTTCACGGTGGTCCCCGACGGCACGAGACGCCGGCACAGAACAGAGTCGGCCAAAGAGCTGAACAGGCAACCACTGCACATAAGGCAAACCTGTTCCAAGGCAAAGGTCAACCGGCACAGAACAGCAAACAGCAGGGCGAGAGTGCAAGGCGGCAGCAGCTGATGCCTCGGCTCTGCACGCCAGGCCGCGCACCGAGCATGCTCTTTAAAGAGTGAGCAACTTTTCACCAGCTGATGAAGAGTGGTCAGCGACTGCAAGCTTGCTCCGCCGATACTTCTAGAAAAACGCAGACAGCTTCCAGGGGGAAATGTACTCAGAGGCACCGTCGCTGCAGGACGGGTGCCAACAGGGCTCTATAGCATGCGCTGCCAGTGCATGAAAGCCACGAGTGAGCACTGAGCCGGCAGCAGCCAGAGCCGAACGGCTGATGGCTTCACTATCGGCTATCTAATATGGATGCTTCAGTCCTTCCCACAGGCTCTAATTATCGTAGGTAAACTTGCTTTGGGCTTGGATTGATGGCTGCAATGGCAGATGCCAAACGCTTATAGTCAGGGTGAGTTTGCTGAAAATACATCCGGGCTGTTACCCTCAGCCCCTAGCTGGCCTGCAGCTAGGACAGCTTAGACTTATGCAGTTAAGCATGGCGGCGGCAGCGGCAGCCTTCCAACAAAGCAGCCGTAGCATGGTGGACACATGAAGACGGGCTCGGTGAAAGGTGAAGAACCAGGTGAATTGCTGCTGGGCGACTCCAGTCTTCGAAATGCGGCTCAAAATCGATTTGGCTGCCATCCTCGAACAAAGACCACACGGTGTTCTGCCTATTAGACTACCGATGTCGATCCGTAATCGAACGCAAGAGAATCAATGTGAAAAAATATGTATCATCAGTGGAGTCAAACACACAGCATGCACACAAGAAAATCAGCTTCACGAAGGCAAGTGATTGAGATTACGGCATCTATTACCTGAATGGGAGCTGCAGCTGCTCATTCCAGCTGGGATTTGCACCGTTGGCCACAGCAGTGCAATGCCTCTCGTGTTGGAAAACTACCTCGACATAAGGCCGCACGATTAGCTGCAACGATTATAAAAAAAATCCTCACTGGCCTGCCTTAGGCACAAGCAATTCGTGATATCATAATGGCATCAGAGCGCCTTGTAACGTTTAGGTGGATTTACACTCAGCCAGCCGGTCTTATGATAATGCAAAAGAACTGAAACCCGGGCCACACTGGCTTGTGCACTCGGGACAATGCACACCAAATTAGCAAAGGTGATCACAACGAGCACAAGATGCAAAGGCAAAGAGAACTAATGTCCTGATTTACAATCCATCTGGCATTAAAATATCTTGCCCATCTATGGACATAGTACAAGAGCCACGGAATGCTCGATGAATACAGGCTCTTAGAACAGCAGGGCGACCTGTTGTTTCAAGAGCCACAAGGAACCTGTTGCTGCAAGGGCCGAGAAAACGGTGTCCAAAAAATATTGTCAAATTGCTGATGGCAAAGCCAGGTAAGTGCAGAGAGCTGCAGTACATGCACACAGTACACTCTCACTCTCACCTGAGGTGCGATGAGTTTGGCTCGAGCTGACTGCTGCTGCTCCGCCTGCGAACTGCAGTGGAAATGCAAAAAAAGCACGGTCACATTTCAGGACCAATCACAGACAGAAGTGCAGCACGTGACAAGCTTCATCCATGGCTTGCATAACTCAGCTATCACCTAGAGCTGCAATCGGTGACCAAGACCGCAGCCAACCGATCTACCAGCACATTAGCTGCTGCTCATGCTTCTGGATGGCACTATAGTGGTTGGAGTCTTTCCACAGTGGAGCGTCATAGCACATGGCCAGTTTGGGTCCGTACAGAGACTGAGCATCAAAGGCCTGTTAAGGATCCTGAGACCGATTCTTCGGAGGGGGGCTCTCGGGCGAGCTATCGGTGTGGCAGGTAAACTCTCTTTCTATCTACACATTGAAGCCCAGCTAGGGTGCCAAACAAGTCTTGCTTCTCAGTCGGTTGCCAAAGGTAACATCAAGCTTCATTCCTATAATCGTTGTTTATGCTTGCTGAAGGTACCGTACCCTGTTTGCAAGGATGGCTGCGGTCGAGGACGTGCCATTTTAGGAAACCATAAGAGAGAAATGAGTTCGGCTGCTGCAAGCTCCACTGCTTGACACCAAATGGCGTGCGACTAAAAATACAGCTCACGAAGCGTAAGTCAAGTATCAGTATTCTTCAACACATAGTAGGAGTACATCTAAGATACACTAAGCTGACTGCTAAGGTAACTGTAATAATAAAAATATAAACAATAAGAATAATAGGTCTTTTGTAAAGTGACTAAGAGAACTTAATATATATTCAGGCACTTTACAACTTGCTAAAAGGGAAGCCATAACCAACAGTATAATCAATCAAAAGTAAGGTAATTTGCTCCGGCAGGCATGCAAAAGCACACAGATGCTATGCCTACACAAGCAAGCATATGTACATACAAAAGACTCACGGCTGCTGGCAAGTAGGACCCCCGTAGTAACACCCATAATAATAATAATAATAATAATAATGCACTTGATAAAGTGCTCTCAGAGAACTTAATCTCTCTCTCTCTCTCTCTCTCTCTCTAGGCGCTTTACGTTTGCTGCAAAGAGAAATGCAATTGAAAGGTGAGTAATATCATGATTGATACACAAACAACATGAATAACATGGTTAGGGGTCACATGCAAAGGGTCAGCATGCAAGTGTGGTTAGTGGCAGCATGCACAGAGTCAGCACACATAAGCATATCAAGGACGAATCACAGGGACCCACTAAATGCTGTCATAAATAGGTGTTTTCAAATTCTTTTTAAATGTGGTCAGGTCAGGGGATGTTCTGACGCAGGTCGGGAGGGAGTTCCAGGCTTTGGGAGCATACGAACTAAATGCACGGTCTCCAAAGGATTTGAGGTTTGTACGGGGTATTTGTAGACTGTTGGATTCCGAAAAGCGGGTGGTACGATGCTTGGCCTGATGGGGGAGTATATCTGAAAGATAGGCTGGAGCCAAAAAATGAAGTGACCTAAAAGTGAGCGACAAAACCTTGAAGTCAATCCATTGCTTAACTGGTAGACAGTGCAGGTCGGCGAGAAGTGGAGTAATGTGGCAACTGCAAAGCTCACGACAGACAAGCCTAGCTGCGGAGTTTTGCACCAGCTGCAATCGCCTGATCGCACAAGCCGGTAGGCCAGCGAGCAGTTGCAGAAGTTGCAGAGTTGCAGAAGTCGAGACGGGATGTCACGAATGAATGGACCAACTTGGACGTGGTATCCTTATCTAAGCAAGCCCGAATTTTAGCAACGTTATGAAGCTGAAAATAGGCAGATTTGAGTGTGGAACTGATATGGTCGTCTAACGAGAGGTCGCTTTGGAATATGACAGCTAGATTTCGAGCTGATTCAACTGGAGATATGCTGGCAGAGCCACTTTTGAGTTTCAGCCTTTCCAATTTGTAAATCACACTGGGTTTGCCCATAACTAGTAAGTTAGTTTGATCGTCATTTAGTTTTACAAAATTTGCTGCCATCCACATGCGAATGTCATCAATACATGCAGCAAGTGAATATGACCCACTCAATCAGTCACAGGTATGAAAGCACACATGCAAAAAGACCGGGGGCGCAAAACAAAAGCATGTCGCTGCTGTTCTTTGTCATGACATGCACACTTCATACTGGGCAACTGCATACGATAACTATTTGCTGAACTAGAGCTAAGGCTGTGTGGAAAAGGTGGGATTTAGCTTCTTTTTAAATGTCGTCAAATCAGATGATGCTTTGTCAGTCGGTAGTGAGCTCCAAGCTTTGGGGGCATAGTAAATGACGGCCAAGGTCTCTTCGAGAGATTGAAGCTAGCAAACGGCACAAGTACTCGACCAGAGTAGGAAGATCAGACGGTGAGAAGGGAGGCCTGGAGTGCGACTAGTTCAGGGAGCTAGGCCGTAGCAAGATAATGGAGAGACCTCGACGAGGGGGTAATGATGACATGATCTTGAAGTCGATATACAGCTTGATAGGTAAGTAGCCAGCGTGGGTTTTGTGAGAAGGGTTTTAGCATGGGAGTAGCAACCTTTACGATAGACAAGCCTAATGGCCAATTTTTGCACCAACTTTATGCCTGCTGTTGCATGGGCAGGAAGACCAACACATAGAGAGTTACAGTAGTCCAGTTGAGATGTTACAAATACATGAACCAGTTTGGCATCTGGTGCTCTTATCCAAGCAAGTCCGAATTCTTGCAATGCAATACAGGTGAAAGTACTTGGACAGATTTAGTTGGTCTTTTCGTCTTTCAATTTGAGAAAGATTGCTGCCATCCAAGTGCAAATGCCACTAATGCATGCTGTTAGGCAGCTCTGAAAGAGTTTAAGATACCGGATGGAAGAAAAAGGATCAAAGCATAAGCCCGGCTGCATGTCATCTGCATAAAAATGAAAGCCTAGATTGTGCTTGGCGATTACATCGGCACGATGGAGAATAGAAACCGTGAAAAGGAGTGGACCTAACACGGATTCCGGGGGCAACCCATACGTCGAAGGCTCAATGGATGATTACTTTCCATTGACATCAACCCTCTGAATTCTCCCTACTGAGATAAGACCTAAAACATTGCCGAACAGTGCTTTCGATGCCTACGCAAGACGACGGGTGCTCAACACACATGATTTGATGATCATCAGCATCAAAAGCTGCCGAGTGACCCAGCATGGAGCTGTTAGAGAGAGAGAGAGAGAGAGAGAGAGAGAGAGAGAGAGAGAGAGAGAGAGAGAGAGAGAGAGAGAGAGAGAGAGAGAGAGAGAGAGAGGGGAGAGAGAGAGAGAGAGAGAGAGAGAGAGGAGAGAGAGAGAGGAGAGAGAGAGAGAGAGAGAGAGAGGGGAGAGAGAGAGAGGAGAGAGAGAGAGAGAGATAGAGAGAGAGAGAGAGAGAGAGAGAGAGAGAGAGAGAGAGAGAGAGAGAGAGAGAGAGAGAGAGAGAGAGAGGGAGAGAGAGAGAGAGAGAGAGAGAGAGAGAGAGAGAGAGAGAGAGAGAGAGAGAGAGAGAGAGAGAGAGAGAGAGAGAGAGAGAGAGAGAGAGAGAGAGAGAAGAGGTGAGTCTCAAATTCTTGCGGTCTAGTACCGACTTCTTATTAAATGGCCTGACAGCAGCCTCTTCGAGAGAGGCTGCTGCTGTGGCGGAATGAATGATTTTCCATGTTAGTTATTCAGGGCAGCACACAAACACACTAAATCTAGGCATCTCAGAAAGAGAATACTAGGTACATGCATCTAGAGGGCTGGTGGTTTTCGTTTACTGGGAGACAGACTTCACGATCAGGGCAGCAGAGAAAGCTCCATCGCAAATACTCAAGCCACGTGTCGACATGCCTGCCTTGCCGACAAGTTTCGCTGGCACGCAGACAGCACTGCTGCACACAGCAGGGATCACGGCAGTGGCCGCAGCGGAGGCCGCACGGCCTACCTCTCTTCCAGGCGGTAAGGCACATCGTAGGCCTTGACAACGTTGACCATGACGTGCACGTCGCGATCGTGCAGGTTGTGAGCAGCCACCTTCTTTCGCTCCATTCTCCGTGGCTGTAGGGGTCTTCGAGGCTGGACGAGCACGCCCAGATTGAGCACTATCCCTCTGCAAGTGGAGGCAGCCATCGAGCGGCATCCGGTGACTGCGTGCTCGCTGCTGCTTCTGCTGCCGCTGCGCAAAAGCGCCAGTATCTCTCTGTTTCGAGGCTTTGAACAGCGATCGTGACAGCAGACACAAATGCCATCAGAAAATCTTGAGAATGCAGCAGAGCACAACAAACAGAACAAAACGAGGGCTAGACACAAGATTTCAGGTTGCAGCGGCTTCGATTGCAGCGGCAGTCGCCAGCAGCGCTGGCAACTGCTTGGGGGAGCGGTGGAGATGAAGCCTAGTGAAGCCGACGGCAGCAGACTCGCTCCTATAGAAGCAGAGGAAATGAGACAGTCAAGCTACTGGTACCACGCCGCTAAATTTACGACAAAACGTGCGCCCATCCTGGAAAGAAGCAATATTTCTGAACTGCTGACTGCCATAACTGCTTCCAAATTAAGATGCTTCTTCCATTGAGCGATACCAGGCACAATATGTGCTACCAGAGACATTGAACTAGAAAGCTAGCACAATTTTCGCCGAGAACATTGCTAGAATGAATGTTCGTGCCGAGGTCTTCCATGCAAACATTTTCCAAGTAGCCCACACGTTTCTGTAGCAAAACAACTGAGCCTTGGGTAACTGTAAGTAAGTGCTCAGTGTCACTTTTGTGTATGCACGGTAAGTTACTCCTAATTGGAGCAACCTCAAGATGTGCATATTGCATTGCAACTAACGAAATATCACGAATGATCGTGTTAGGTGGCAGCTAAAAAGTTACTTGTTGATACGCTTAGTAGCTATGAGTTGTAGTCTTGAAAACAAGTCAAGAATCTTCTAGGTATTCATACGATTTCCTACATGGATTGCTTTGCAAGTTCGACAAAAGCTCCAGACAGTAAACTCGGCAAAGATGCATGGGTAGCTTCACTGCCGTGGCAGCCGCTCCTGCTTGCAGTGAGCAATAATTGCTTGCCTCCCTCACCCAGGACCAACCAATCGGGTCTAGCAAGTCTACAGCACCTTACCACTGGACATTCACAGCACGAACACTAGAAGGGTAGAGTAAGCGTAGCTCGGCAAAGAACACCGAGCAAGTGGAAGAAAAAACAGCCCTCCAGGCAATTTTGGCGCGAGGGGGATGCAGGGAAAAACCGGGCGGTGCCGCACGACGGATGGCCTCAGCGCACGAGCGCGCGCCGGCATCAGGGGCAGCCACGCTGCAGGCGCGGCAGAGAAGCTGGCAGAAGCCGCAGCGTGCAAAGTGGCTTCGGCCAGAGTGCTTACGCTATGTTGGGCACGGCGTCCTCGTACACCACGTCCTGCAGCGTCTTCTGGTGGGCAGCAGATCGAAAACGCTCAAAGACCTGCTCGCGGACGCGCTGCTTGAACTTGGCAACGGCAGCCCGATGCCGGATGCCGGGAGCGGAAGCCGACGGCTCTTCACCGGCCAGCGCCTCAGCCTTTCTCCTCTTCTCGTACTCCTAAGTGGCAGACGTCAGCCCACGTGAGGAGTGGGAGACGGCGCCGGTGGGTGGGGCGGAGACAACTGCAGCTCGGACAAGCAGCAGCAGGATGAAGCCCAGAGCCAGGGCGCAGAGGTGCAGGACAGCCAATGAGCCGAGATCAGAACCCCTTCTCCTGCCTGCCTGCTTACGGCAAATGCCTCCTGTGGCACTTCCTTCTCGTAGGGCGGAACAAGCTTGTAGTTTCTGAACTCCTGGATTTCTTTCTCTCTGTACTGCAGCAGCTGATATCTTCGGTCGAGCTCCAAGTCCTCGTCCGAGGCAAAGTTGAATTCTTCCTGAAGCTGCTCGAGGCGAAAGTAGTCTAGAATTCGGCGTCCATCTTGGCCGGATATGGGCTAAAATTGTGTTGGTCAAATAAGGTACTGGTATCAGCAACGCTGTTCACAAGCATGTGAAAAGTACGCTGAATGAAGGAGTAGCAGTTAGACACGTGAGGCTGAAAGAATCTCGAAAGATAGGCGGGAGGCGACAGAACAGAGCACTGTTCCCCAAATCTATGGGGAGCAGAATATGAATGATGATAAGAGTAATATAAACTATTTTCATAATAAGATTAATATTAATAATAAAAACATAATATTTATAATAATAAACCAGCTGCGTCACACCCTAAGAAAACTAAATTTTTTATGGGCACAATTTATACTCGGGAAAGAGAGCATATCAATTGGTCAGTGATAAGATACATAATTTCAGCACACATAAACATGCACAAGACCATTAATTGATGGAGCACATACTTTTAGGAACCAACCGATAACTTTTAGCTGGTTTTTTAGATGATAAGTCGGGAAAATGTCGCGATGTCAGTCCGTAGTGAGTTCTAGGATTTAGGAGCATACGAGCCAAAGACAGTGGTCTCCAAAGCAGCTACAAGGCTACGCAGTAGCCAGTTGCTTGCTGCAGTGCATCAACGCACGAAATGCATACTTCTTTTCCGTGCATGCTCTAGCAAGAGTTTATCGGTCAACTGCTAGTAAAGTAGTATATATGTATGATCGTGCATTCCTGTGCGTGTAAACATGGGTGAAACTCGAGCCAATGCATGCTCTCAGCTGCCAATGCAGCAGCAGCACGAGGCAGCACATCGATCAGAGGGAAGCTTCAGTGGAGACTTTAGCTTTTTTCGCTCACCCTGAGTAGATAGGCCAGGTTGGCGTTAGCTGGATCGTTCGGATCAAGACGGGATTCGCTTATCCATTTCGCCAGCTTGTCCATATCCACCATTGCTGATGCTCCGATGGCTGCCACCGGATCGAGGCCTCTCACAGCACTGCAGCAACCACACACGATGTGCTTTAGAGCACCCAGTGAATGCCCATTGAAGTGTAAAAAAGCTATCAAAAAAGCTTAGCAAAAGCATTCAAACCGACCGCAAGTGCTATTTGCAAAGTGCCTGCTCAACCACAAGCCCAGCCTGTAAGTTTTAGGCAAGTGCTATTGCCAAAGCACAGGGGTTAGCTTTTGCGTTTGGCCACACTAGGCAGCACACTTTCACGCTTAAACAGCTTGCACAGGATGACTGGATCGTGGATGGACATCGACGAGGACGCATGCAAAAGTTAAGTAAGGCATGATTGCACGATGACTGAGAGCTCGAGAATTCTAATTCCAATTGGAATTCATTGAATACAACTACGGAAACACAAGAAGGTAGTCAAAACTGAAATGGCACAAGCGCCTTAGCAACTGCCCAAGCCACGCGGGATTGCTGTCTATGATCAAATGGTATATACCTACTAGCAGTCCATTAATTTAAAAGAAACTACCGCTACAGTAGATGGACACTGGAGACAGAGCCTATTTATAGTAAGTGAGTCCTCATTGACTGTGTGTGACACAACAGCACATCTATTCACTGCCGCTGTCCTTGGTATCGATGCAGCCACAGATGGCAACACAGAGCGAGAACTATTGAAGGAATAAAAAAAAGAATTAAAGAAAGGACGAAGGGAACACAAACCAAAGATAAAAACATTAAATATTGAAAATAAAAAATATTGGTACTTAAAGGCAAGAATGGAGTAGGCTCTTTGTTTTCAGCGATCGACCGCTTTTATCTGCCGTCCTGCACAGAGCCCAGTGAGGTTCACTTTTTTTTAGGTCCATCTGCTAACTGAGCATCTAATCATGTTAATTTTCACGAATACTAATAGTTATTATAATCATACATCTATATAGCACCCTCAGAGAACTGAATCTCTTTCTAAGCACTTAACAGATGCTGTAAAGAAATAATTACCAAATGATTGGTGGTAACATCACCTTGGATGATGCTTAGGGCAAATGCAGCACCAAGCTCGCTGCATGGCCGTGATGGCACACTAGGTAAGGTGGTTGCTTTCACGACCTCGGTCCCGAGGTCGTGGGTTCGACTCCTGCGGTAGGCGATTCTTTATCGCCACTGCAAGCGGTGGTGATAGCCGTAAAGGCTCTTCTGTCGCTATACAAAAAAGGCTGCTTAATCAGCTAGGATTTTTTTTTAATTTTGTATAGCACACAGAATGCCTAATCCACTTTCGGTACTTAATGGCAGCCAACAGACAGGCATCAAAGAGAAAGTGAAAAAGGCTGAGTCTGAAGGGCAGTCCAGGAAGTGAGTAGCGTGGACATGACAACTCAGAGCTGCTGGATGGGATGTGTCAAAGTCAGCAGCAGGAGAGATGTCGTTGTGTAAGTAGTGCAGACGCGAGTTCCACAATCAAGGACCTTCAGAGCAGAAGCTTCTGTCGCCAATTCTCCTTAAGCGTCACGTCCAGCTGATGGCCAAGCCACAGAAGGGGGTAACATTCTGCTTGTTGTTAGAAGACATACTGGTGGTATTTAAAACTTCATTGAAATTGTTTGCACACTAGGGTAATCTATGGCGTCTGCCATAGAATCGAGAGCAAGACAACTCCACCTTGCGCACACACGCAGCAATCCACAACCAATCATGTGCTCTATCTAGTTAGTGTGCGGTCGAGACTCACCCATGGCTCTTGGCACAGGGTAAAGGGCTCATAGCTCACGACCCCGGAGGTGAATTCGAGGCACGAGGGAGTAAGATAGCCACTAGATTTCCTCTGCCACTAAATTAATCAGACTACTTAATAGACCGACCTTTAACTCTACCCAGCTCTGACACTCCCAGCAAAGAAGTTAGAGCTTGGGCTTTACACGCCAAGTCTCGTGCCCGAGTCAATATCTATTGTATAAATCAACAATGGCTTACTGGAGATGGAGGACTAGATGGTAACACAAAGCGCAGGCTTGAAAAGGCAGACAAAATATCAGAACCGAATGTACACGTCGGGCATGGGGGATAATTGCACGCCGTGCCACTATCCTAGCTAAGGCAAAGTCTAGCTTCTAAAAGAGCATAGTGAAATAGTAGCACGAATTAAGCACCGATACAAACACGGCAGCAGGCTTAAGCAAACGTATCTTCTCCACGGGGCTTCCAGCTAACAGCCAACGCCAAAGTAGCTAGTAGCACTAGGTTTAAGCAGGTATTTAATCCCTAACTGCCGCTGTTACCCACCAACCATCTTCATAACCGCACTCGAGTCAAAACCATACATGGCTACCCTGGCAGCAATCTAGGCGCTCGTTTTTCTAGCTTCTTTGTAAGGTAAATTGATAAGATCACAGAGTCTATACCCAAAATGGCCTCTCTCAAACTCGCGCTGGTATAAGAAGTCTACTAGCCCTCTATAGCCAAATACCTACTGTTCTACTTCTGAGATGCCTAGATCTACAGATAACCTGCAAAGTTTACGCAATAAATCTGTAGCCTCAATTTGATCCATCCATCATTCAAAGAGGCTATTGTCAGGCCAGTCACCAAGAAGTTTATACTATACCAGGAGAACTCCCGCCCGCTGTGTCAGCACGACAGCACCCAGCAGCTCTCTCTTACGTTCGAATCGCAACTCTTGCTCCGAGGTCATGCAGCTAACCGAGAGCCCCAAGCCCCTCTGCAGTACGACCCAGTCGGCGAACCGCAGAGGAGAGCCTTACTATTATTACTATTATAATTACTGGTGCTATTAATATGCATGCTCGTAAGCTCAGACGGGCACGAAAGCAAGCTGAATAAAGAATGACCATCGCAACTTTGCCGCAGCCATTTGCTTTGCAGCCATTTCAAGGACAGGCATCGAGCAGCTACGATCAAACGCGGACACCAGGGCACTTATGCTGGCTGTGCAGCTCTTCCGATAGGAGGGGCACACTCGCGCCACAATGAAATAGCCATTGCTAAGTTCGCCGCTGTACGCACTTCAATGCAGTGGCAGTGGTCGTGTTCGGCTGCGGCACAAGCGCTTGTCCATTGTCGTCCATGCCCCAGCAGACGCTCATCAGAATCGTGCCGCTTGTTAGCATAACTTGTGCTCCACTGCCGTCAGCAGTGAAAGTTGTGGGGATCCCTTCGACGAAACATTGGCATGCATGCGCAACCGCAGACGAAGAAGCAGCGGTGGCAGCAGCTGGAAGCGCTCACGGGTAAGGGAGACCGGGGCACTGGAGCTGCTGGGCCAGGCAAGTGAGTACTGCTGCTTGGGTCAAGGTCGAGAGCCGCCGAACACGCGTGGGGAAAAGAGCAGTAGCATTACAGCAATGCACGTGGCAGCGAATGCATAAGCAGCATGGTCAGGCACGAAGGGTTTCGGTGGAAATAAAATGTCTGCCGCACTTGCTTATGACGTCCGTCAGTTTGTTCCAACCCAACTTCTCACCAGGGGTCACTGGCAGCCAGCCGCCTATAGGTGGTGGCGCTTGCACTATTATCGGAAGCGGAAGCACGACCGGCTGGCAGCATCGGACAGCCCGTGAATAGTGCTCGGATGAGCTGTACAAAGTGGCAGCCAGACACGTGTAGTTTGTCAAAGTTAGGGAAATGGGAGATTATGCCAGGCATCCTACCGGAATTTGGCTACTGCATTCTGAGTGGAAATTTACAGCCACAGGCTCAGCTGAGTGCCTCACAGCGCTGGTCTTGATAGCTCACCCGGCAGAGTACTCAAGTGCAAAAAAAAGGTAAATTGCAGGCTAGCTGATTTAGGAGCCTCATTTACATAGGCTGCAGAGCTATAGTTGCTATCAATTCTGCTTGCATCAGTGGACAATAAAGAATTGCCAGCTGCACGACTAGACCGGGGTCGTGAAGTGCAAGCACCTCACTCTTAGGCTGAGGCCAAGTAACAGTTGCAGCAGCAGCAGCAGCAGCAGCATCGGTGGCAATGGCGGCAGCAGCAGACACCTGCAAACTGACAATAGTGGAATCCTTCTAACCTCCACGCCCTCTCCGAGGCAAAGGTTTTTGCTGCTTGCTCAAACAGCAGGCAGCCTTTGGTCGGCTACTGCGCACGCATGCTGGCATGCACAAGCATGTGCGCGAGCAGCCAGCCACAGGAGAGCTGTGCACACGGGTGAGCTTGATGCACAGGTGGAGTGGTGGACAGCAGGACTGCAGGCCGGAGCGACTCTCGTCGCCCACACTGAAGCCGCCCACAAGGAAGATCGCCGCTGGCTGCACCCTCTCGGATGCAGGCAGCCAGCGGAGGGAGGGAGTGGGCACGGCTTGGCACACGCACCGCTTCCTAAGCCCTCGTGGTCGTAGCGAACGATGCGGTCGCTGCTGAACTCGATCTCCTCCAGTGCCACTACATTGGGCGTTACTGTTGCCTCCGGTATGGCGGCGTACACATCGGCGATGACAGTGCTTGTCAGGCGGCCGGCTTCGCATAGCTGTTGTTGCCAGCAAAAAGACGAACCACATTGCAGTGGGCACGACAGGGCAGAGCTCAAGCTCGAATGGCTATGGAGGCGGCAGCGGCCTCTCGGGTGATAGCGATAAATCCAGCGGCAGTGTCCAGCTGCAATGCCCGAGATTACAAACTATGAGCTTGACAACTTAGCCTCGATACCGAACTTTGAGCTTGGCCGCGGAATTGTAACAGAGAGTCGCTTATGATATAGCAGCAATAGGCCGAGGCTTGTGAGCAGTGCAATTTAAGGTAAGTTATGTGTGAACGAGAGCATTGTATGACTTACGACCTGGCCATTTACTAAGGCACGGGCCTGACCACAATCACTCTATCTTGGAGTAACTGTCTGTAGGTTGGTGATACTCAGTGCTGAGCTGAAGCTATTGTAAGCCTGTAAAGGAGTCCATTGGAAGTCAACTGTCCTATCGGCCGCAATATGCATGTTATTGTGTGCGCTTTGTTTTTTTTTGGGAGTACTTGTTAACGCTCCATACAGAATATCGAGCTCCGTGTCATTATAATTGGCATATTTCGAGCTCCAGGTCTTTGCACATTGAACACTCTGTGCCCAAACTAGCGAGGGTCGCACCGTCGTAACTTAGTGGGCAGGGTCAAGGTGAAGAGAATGAGGAGGAGATAAAGTAAGGGTATGATGGGCTGAGAGGTGGCAGGCAGGACCGGTAACGCACGGTCGGGTCACGTGACTCGCTCTCGAGCCTCACCTCGAGCATGATGCTCTGCGGCCACTCGATGATCTGAATGCTGAATATTTCTCCGAACGTGACCGCGAAGTCTCGGCCTAGGACCCTGCAAGAAAAGAAATGGGCTTGGCTGTGTCCATGGAGTCGCCTCAATCATTCGTTTCAAGCTGTGCACAGTCATCGAGCACAACATGATGGGGTATAAGCCATTATGAGCCTCCGAATGTCAGCAAACGAAAGACCAGGCTTATAAACGTCTACAACTCACTGCATCGCTGGGCTTTGGGGGGATGCCATTAGTTGGAGCAGCGCATGAATGCCCTACAGACGACAGGTAGGGGAGATGAAACCTTAGGTGTTCGCAGGATAACGTCAGACTGTGGTCACGGCTAATGCACGAGCAAGGCTATACTATACTGGTGCCCCAACTCCCCAAAACGAGGCAGTCATCAAAGGAGGGCAGCCTTGATCCTTTTTTTCTCTTCCGCTATGGCAAGACCTGGACACCGCTAATCTTCGGTATCCAAATGCAAGGTATTTTTATGTATCTCCGCAAAGTTGTCTGCTACTCCACAAAGCCACAAAGATTATGTGGGTGCTATGCAGGAGAGTTTTCTATAGCACACTTAGATACTAAGCGGCTTTCGGTACACATTCGGTAGTCAGATGACTTAGTCTCCCGCAATTAAGAGAAAGTGAAAAGTATAGCACAGTCAGGAGGGCAGCTGAGGTAGTGAGTCGCATAGAAGTAGCAGCCCAGGACAGATAGTGGAGAGAATACATCATAGTCGGAGGACAGCAGGATAGTAGATGTCAGCAGGAGAGTAGATACCGCTGCATAGGAATTGTGGAACCGAGTTCCACAGCCTCCTGACCTCCAGAGAAAAAAGCTTCTATCGCCAACGGTCTTTAAGAGAAGGAATAAAACAGCTAATTTCTTGTCCATAGAGGATCTGAGGGCACGAGTAGACCGACACTGGTTCAGCAGTTCAGCTAGGCATGGAGAAACCAAGCCATAACCGGCCTTGTGGGTCATCGTATGAACTTTGCTTTGCATCCGTCGATCAATCGGAAGCCACGGAAATTCCGTCAGCAAAAGAAACATGCTCAAAGGAAGTTTCCGATCATGTGACCCGTGCCTAGAAAGGAATTTAGTTCTGCCAGGGGCTACAACACTTTTTAGTATTTCTATTACTATTAGTATTATGACAACCGGTGCTGAAAAGAGTCAAATGGCAAAAATTCAGTATGCAAGCATCAAGCAAATAAATACCAAGCAAGCAGACATCAAGCAAGCAAACATCAAGCAAGAAAACTGAGTGCGGAGGTGAAAGGTGGTGGGAGAGACAGAGGCAGTCACTGAAGTAGGCCTCTCATAAAGAGCTGAGCTGGCTGCGGCGTCACACCCCCGCGCTGCATTACAAGACCTCGGAGCTAGTGCTGCCACTGCTTACGGGATTGCAGACAGCTGAGGACTTGCCAGTCCCATTGCTGACATGTGACAAACGGGCAGCTCAATCATGTTTGCATTTTTTCACAATCCACGGGAATTGTGGACAGTATGCATAATACTAGCTGATGTAACAGCCTCATTTACATAGAGGCAGAAGAGCCCTATTGGCTATCATAACCGCTTGCAGTTGGCAATAAAGGATCGCCCACAGCTGCAGGATTCGAACCCCGCGACCTCGTCCGTGAAGAGAGAGAGAGAGAGAGAGAGAGAGAGAGAGAGAGAGAGAGAGAGAGAGAGAGAGAGAGAGAGAGAGAGAGAGAGCCCCTTGCATCTTAGGCTATCACGGCCTTCATAATGCATGCATAGTAGCAATAGGGCATGCACTGAAGTCTTTCATTTGTTCTTTTATTAATTTTTCATAGCTTTGCAGATCATGCCTTGGCAGCTGCAGCCAATCGAGTCCTGATTAATTTCGATGACCTTGCTATAGCACCACGGATTTGCTATGATGACCACTGACACTTTACCTGGGTTAGTTGGTTAGCCAGTCTCATTGCATGAGCTGCAGTGCCATCGGGAGATTCCGATGGGTATTAGAAATACACCAGATGTGAATGTCACAAAAAAGTAGTCAAAGCAATTCAACACTATGTTGAAGAACAAGTCGAAAGTCCGATTCCGGCTAATCTATCAATGATTAATAACGACCAGGTGCCAGACGTTAAGCCAACCTTCGGCACTGAGACAAACTGACAACGCTGGATTTTTTGGACGATACCAGCTTGCTCCCTGCCAGCTGTCAAAATCTCTAGAGTGACTCAGCCTTTTTAAGCATCTTACGGAGCATTAAGATGTGGTCAGTTGCAGACATAAGCGAACAACAAGACATACCAATGAAGTCAGCAGAAAAGACAGCAAAAATGGTCGGTCACAAGAATCTATGGGATGATTTGAAATGTACCTGTCCAATCATGACAGAATCAGTCCGTGTCGTCAAATTAAGAAAAAAACTGTTGCAATAGCATTCTTTATACAGCGGCAAAGGCTGCAGTTATTTCGCTGGAATGAAATGGAGCAGGTAGTAAGGAGCTTCTAAGTCCTGGATTCAAACCCAGTGTCTAGGTCGTTCAGTGCAAGCATCTTATCACATTTATAAAATCCTAGAGCTAAGCAAAGACTAGCTTATTCAACAGTCTCATCTATGCAACTGCAGCCGTAGCAGCTTTCAACCCCATTTGTACTGGACGCCAAAGAATCGCCTGCAACAGGACTCAAGCCCATGACCTAGGCCGCAAAGTGTGCAAACACCCCTCCGTTTGGCCAAGACCCAGCAGCTTAATCAAAATAGCACATCGCAGTGTTCATCAAGAGTCAGACCTTGGTATTCTGTGCTTCGTGCACACAGCTCCTTTTGAGATTGGCACTCACTTCTATGTCACAGATGTTTAGGATGCCCAATTCTAAACGTTAAAAGCTGTGGGGTTCAAGCTGAACTGGCTGAAAACTACAACTCCTATCTCACAGACAGTTAGTCCTAGATGTCTGGTCATGGCTGTAAGAAAACTGTAAAAAAACGGAAAACCAAAATGCTCATCGTACAAAAAGAACATATAGCCAGATTATGGATCTCTAGTTTTAGTCAATAGTGAGTGACACCACCATCACCAGCTCACAATTTGCATCTTCGACGACCATCTGGTTTTTCTAATATTTACTCAGGAGACTGCATTTACAACCAGTCATCACGTTCGTTCTCTCTGTCCAGATTTAGGGGTTACAGCTCACAAAGCCCATCTCGTTCTTGCAAATTTAAAGTCCTCTCTCCTTGGATCCTCTCTAAGGTGTGAGATGTACAACTGTAAGTCTCTTTCAGCAGGGCTGGCAAAGCATTTCAGTAGGCCTCTAAAGCAGTTATACCTAAACAGGGCTGGCAGAATCGTCACTAAATAAAAATCCTGCTACACGCACCCTGCGTATACTAAAGAAGCTGCACTGGCTCCCGATAGAGTAGGAGATAATTCTCAGACTCAATGTGAAAATCCACTTTCTGACATACGAAGCCTGCCACTCACTGCTTACTGGCCTACCAGCATGTGCAATCAGGCGATTGCAGCTGGTGCAAAACTCTGCAGCTAAGCTTGTCGGTCGTGAGCTTCACAGTTGCCACATCACTCCACTTCTCGCCGACCTGCACTGGCTACCAGTCAAGCAACGGATTGACTTCAAGATTTTGTCGCTCACTTTTAGGTCCCTTCATTCTATGGCTCCAGCCTATCTCTCCGATATACTCCCCCATCAGGCCAAGCATCGTACCACCCGCTTTTCGGAATCCAACAGTCTACCAATACCTCGTACAAACCTCAAATCCTTTGGAGACCGTGCATTTAGTTCGTATGCTCCCAAAGCCTGGAACTCCCTCCCGACCTGCGTCAGAACATCCCCTGACCTGACCACATTTAAAAGGAACTTAAAAACACACCTATCTGGGACAGCATTTAGTGGGTCCCTGTGATTCGTCCTTGACGTGCTTATGCGTGCTGACACTGTGCATGCTGCCACTAACCACATTTGCATGCTGACCCTGTGCATGTCACCCCTAACCATGTTATTCATCTTGTTTGTTTTTCAAGCATGATTTGACTTACCATCTAATTGCATTTCCATTTGCAGCAAATGTAAAGTGCCTAGAAAGAGATTAAGTTCCCTGAGGGCGCTTTATCAAGTGCATTATTATTATTATTATTATCATTATTGCCATGGTTGGCTCTTTAACATATAGCCAAAATGCTGTAGCAATAACAGCATTTCTGTGCTCTGAGAATCTCCCAGAGATTAACCACAATTTCTGAAGTTTAAAGAATATTGGTGTCAAATGATTGTTCTCTGCAAGCCTAAAGCTGTAGCACTCGCTTCTATAATTCTTGCACAACGAATGCTGCAAGTTCCGGCACTTCCTTAATAGCTGCTCCAGGATGCTATTTCTATACTATTTATTACCTCAGCCGTCTTCCTAATCCCCTGTGCTTCTCACGTTTCACGATAAATTACAATAAAATTACATAGCTGGATCATTGGCCATATTTATAAAACACTGAGCACCACATAAACAGGAGGGCTGACGAAATGCCAGAAAGAAATGACATACAGTCGTAGCGTTGCATGTGAAGTTGAATCCAGGATCAAAACAAAGGGAACCGGTCATAGCAAGATGAAGGCTGTTGGCTGCCAAGGGCACACAGCCAGTTAGTCAGAGGCCAGTTAGTCTTTGAGTGTGCCAAGGAAAATTCTCCATCGTGATACTCACCTAGTTCTTACAGCTTTGCACAATTACAGACGGTCACACACTCACACACACACACACACACACACACACACACACACACACACACACACACACACACACTCACACACACACACACACACACACACACACACAAAACACACACAATTTCAAAAGCTTCATTCAGAAGTCTGCTTCTACAGCTAGCCATCACATCCGATCCCTATCCAAGATTAGGAGCTGTCTCCCACAGTGGCTTATAAAAAATTTAACTAGCTCTTTAGTTCTGTCTCGGCTTGATTATTGTAATCCCCTTTTGGCTGGGCTACCAAAGAAAGCAACGAGGCCACTGCAGCTGACTATGAATATGACAGCAAGGCTAGTCTTCAAGTCCCAGCGGTTTGAGTACGTGTCTCCTTTGCTGAAAGAGCTAGGATGGTTTCCGGTTGAGCAAACGGATACAGAGTAAAGTTCTTACACTGACCCACAAGGCCTGCCACGGCTTGGCTCCTTCGTACCTAGCTGAACTGCTGCCTCAGTTTCAGCCTGTTCGTGCCCTCAGGTCCTGTGTGGACAATAAATTAGCTGTCCCATTCCTCCGGTTAAAGACTGTTGGCGACAGATGCTTTAGCTCTGCAGGTCCTAGACTGTGGAACTCGCTTCCACAATTCTTACGCAACGACATCTACTCTCCAACAGCCGACTATGGCACATCATTTTCAGCGGTCCTGAGCTGCTACTTCTATGCTACTCACTATCTCAACAGCTCTCCTGATTTTGCTTTTCTTCCTACTTTTTCTTTGTTCCGTGAGACGAAGTCTGTTGGCTACCGAATGCGTACCGAAAGCCGCTTAGGCTGTGAGTGCGCTATGCAAAACTCTCCTGCGTAACACCCACATGGTCTTGATGACTTTGTGGAGTTACTGACGGAGATACATACATACATACATACATACACACACATATAAAGACACACAAACACACACACACACACACACACACACACACACACACAAACACACACACACACACACACACACACACAGCACACACACACATTCATTCATGGATTCGTACTCTTGAAGCCTCTTTACTAGCAGTTTACAATGTCTTTAATTGAATTCCCTGTTCTCACACCACCAGTGCTTGCATAGATAGTTCTCGGGTGCAATGCCACTCTATGCTCACTGCATCAGAAAGCTTACAGTTTGGCCCAGAGGTAAGATACTCACTTCTAACATCCAAGGTCGTGGGCTCAAAACCCTGCTGCATACACAAAGTGTCTGTGCAGAATTTGTTCTCTTATGGTGCTAAATAAATTAAAGGCATTTTATTTATTTTTTCTAACAATACTGGAATTCTACTATAACCTTCAATATGAAAACATGATGCATAAAAGCACGGACTAATTTTATCACCAGATAAGGACAAAGCCCAATAGGAAACCACTAGCACAGGATCGACTTAAACTGACCTTTTCTGCTAAAAAATTCAAAGTCAAATGCTTCGTTGAAGGCAGTGTACTCTTTTCAGTGGCTGTCAAATACATCTCCACGATATTGGTGGAGCAGAATACAGCATTAAACTAAGAGCCTTACCTGGTCTTGGTTCGGCTAACCTCTTTGCCATTAAAAAGAACTTTGACAAATATCGATGCTGCATCGGCGGCGTTTCGACGAAGCTGCTCGCCCCTGTGAAAGAGGTTGCTGTTCATGAGCAGCGTAGGAGCACGTGCATCGCTATAAGTCATCTAACCTATGACCGGTCATGAGATACAGCGGTGAGGTGGTGAGGAAAAAAGCAGTGGATTTATCATTGCCCATGTGAGGAAGGACATATGCTAGGAAGGACATACGAAAATAAGCCATTTCCGAAGATCGCATGAATATAAAATCACCATTATAAAGCCTACCAAGCGACAAGCAAGAATTGGCACGAGCAGGTAATGCATTCAGAGCCAACCATGAGTGCAAGCAAACGAGCATTAATGCCGACAGCAACAAATTACTAAATTACCATGTACCGTCTTGACTTCCGTTACTATCTGATTGCTGGTCTACCGGCATCTGCAAGCAGGCACTTACAGCTGGTGCAAAACTCCTCAGCTAAGCTTGTCTGTCGTGAGCGTCACAGTTGCCACATCACACCACTTCTCGCCAACCTGCAGTGGCTACTAGTCAAGCAACGGATTGACTTCAAGGTTTTGTCGCTCACATTTAGGTCCCTTCATTCTTTGGCTCCAGCCTATCTCTCAGATCTACTCCCCTACCAGGCCAAGCATCATACCATCTGCTTTTCGGAATCCAACAGTCTACCAATACCTCGTACAAACCTAAAATCCTCTGGAGACTGTGCATTCAGCTCGCGTGCTCCCAAAGCCTGGAACTCACTCCCGACTTGCGGCAGAACATCCCCTGACTTGACCACATTTAAAAAGAACTTTAAAACATACTTATTTAGGACAGCATTTAGTGGGTCACTGTGATTCGTCCTTCATGTGGTTATGCATGCTGACACTGTGCATGCTGCCACTAACCACATTTGCATGCTGACCCTGTGCATGTCACCCCTAACCATGTTATTCATTTTGTTTGTCAAACGTGATATTACTCACCATTCAATCGTGTTTCCCTTTGCAGCAAATGTAAAGCGCCTAGAAAGAGATTAAGTTCCCTGAGGGCGCTTTATCAAGTGAATTATTATTATTATTATTATTATTATTAATGAGGCTTTCATAAAAAGCTCCAGGTGCAACGATTTCGTCGAGAGAGACAGAGATCGACTAATGAGAGATGCAGGAGCAGCAGCAGCTGCTCCTGCATCACCGAGAGACTGTGCAGCAGCAGCTGCTGCTACACAGTCTCTCGGTGATGAAAGCCCTGCAAGCTGTCTGCAAAATCGCAGCTGAGCGCGGCCGATCGATTAGGCAAACGACTCAAGCGACGCAGTGGCACCCAGCACCCGATCAATCGCCCACAGCACGCAGCAGCTTGCAGCGGACCACTTGTGTAACTCGACGAACGAAACAACCGAAATTGGCTCGAGACTTTCGCTGCTACGGCTACAGCCACGACAGCAACTGTGATAGCAGCACCAGGATCGTAAATATAAGGGACTGACCGAGGGCACTGACTGTCCGGAGTGATGACTGCTTCGTCGACCAGCTCGGGGGAGATGTGAGGCTCTCCAGGTCGCCTCAGGCACAGCTGTAGCATTCTTTCAGTTATTCTCTCTCGTGCAGACAACTCGTCGAACGACACAGGAGGAGTGGGCTTAACGAGGTCCGGCTCATTTAGGACACTTCCATCGGAGTCAGCTGCAATGAGTGCTTGCTGGTCGGCAGCAGACCGTGAGGAGCTTTCACCACTGGCCTGTTTCTTTTTCTTTTTGGCTTGAGCAGCTTTCTGCAACAACAACAAGGTGGTGCTGCTGGAGCTGCATACAATCTCAAGTTGCACTACATCGAATGTCTTCGATGGTCTGTCACAAACCAGAGAGCTGACTTAAATGGCAGAGCAAATATTTTTTACATATGCAAGCACAGACGACAGTATAGCAAAAACCAAACATCAAACAGAAGTTTCAAGCCTTTGCAGCAAATGTAAAGCGCCTAGAAAGAGATTAAGTTCTCTGTGGGCGCTTTATCAAGTGCAGTATTATTATTATTATTAAACAATCTTGCTTCCGCTTTCAGGATTTTGCAAAATCGGTAGTTCTTGCGACCTTACTGTGTGTGGCCTTACTCACAGGCGAGGATTGTCTGAACACTGTGACCCAGTGCCGTGATTTTTGAGGCACTCTCAAAGTTTCTATCTTGTCCCGAGTTTCACGGTGGTACTTTGGACCGCCTGGCTATGATCATGCCGAGCTGGTTTGGTCCAGCGGTCAAGGTGCTCGCTCTGACCACCGTCTGACTGGGGTCGTGGGCTCGAGCCCCGATGCATATGTGAAGCGCCTGAATAGAGATTAAGTTCTCTTGGGGCGCTATATAAATGAATTATTATTATATTATTATTATTATCAGCATCAAGAAACCGGTCAAGAATCCTACAGCTTGCAGGATTCAAACGCATGACCTCAGAGTCCTGAATCCGTAGCGCTAACCATTGGGCCGCCGGGATTGAGCCCTCGCAATATTGTGAGGGCCGTCAATTAGGTTTGCCTGAGATCTGGAAAGCAAGACCAACAGCTAAGAATAGAAATACAGACAGACAAGACATACACAGAGCCAAGCAGTGAGTCGGAGAATATGAAAAAATTAAAAAGAATGAAAAAGTGAAGACTAAAGAGCTCAATAAGAATGAATAGATGTGTACATTGAAGGAATGGGATGGTTGAGCAGATTTACAGTAAGGCCCCCCATATAGAAATAAGGAGAACAGACAGGATGAACAGACACAAAGAGACAGACAGACTGACAGACAGACAGTCGCACTGACTGATCGACTGAGACAGACTGACTGCTTGAATTAGACATGCGAATTGTAAGTCATTTAAAGATTAAGCTAAGCTAATGCAATAGACCAGTCTAGTGTATAGCTCAGCGAATATAGGCAGGTGGGGAGAGTAGGCTGGCGGCATGGGACAGAGAATCCCGTGGCAGGTGGCCGGCACACACCTTGGCTTTGCGCTGCTCCTTGAACGCCTTCAGCTCGGCGCTGTACTTGGCCGAAGCCTTGTCGTACTCTTCGGCATAGTAGAGCCTCGCTTCGAACAGCCTGTCTTCAATGCTCTGCTGCCAGAGCCGCTCGTCATCCTCCAGGTTCGCCTCGCGTCTGGAAAATCGCCGTAGCCAAAAGAGTGCAACAAAGTACTGGACGCTCGACGACAATGCCTCAGCACTGGCCCCAAGCGGCCGGGTCCGACTGCTCAGAAGCGATAGGGCAAAGATGGCGGGTGTGCCGCGACCACTCGGCGGTAGGGCCGTGTCTGGCTGCTGGAGACGATACCAGAAAGGCCTCGGCACCAAAACTGCCCAAGCATGCTTTTTCCAAAATTGCCAAATTGAATTCAAAGGCTGATGTGGCAATCGTTAGGGAAGAGCGATCGCTAGGCAAGAGCAATCGCTAGGCAAGAGAAATCGCTAGGCAAGAGTAGTCGCTGGGAAAGACCAGTCGCTAGGGAAGATCAATCGCTTGGGACGATCAATCGCTAGGGAAGAGCTATGTTAGGGAAGAGCAATTGCTAGGGAAGAGCAATAACTAGGGACGAGCAATCGCTGGGGAAGAGCAATCGCTAGGCAAGAGTACTCGCTAGGGACGAGCAATCGCTGGGGAAGAGCAATGCTAGGGAAGAGCAATCGCTAGGCAAGAGTACTCGCCGGGGAAGAGCAATCGCTAGGGAAGAGCACTCGCTAGGGACGAGCAATCGCTGGGGGGAAGAGCAATCGCTAGGGAAGAGCAATCGCTGGGTAAGAGCAGTTGTTAGGGAAGAGCAATCGTTAGAGCACGAGCAGCTGCAGCTCGACTCATTCAGCTCGTCCAGGCATGCTCCATGCATCCATCCATAAAGTGCATGATGTACAGTAGGCAAAGCCTTGCAGTTTGAATCAAATCAATCGGAGCTGATTGTAAGGCAGCGCTTTCGAGCCGTGCATCATTGCAGCTTCCTCGATGTTCTTGACATCGATGATAGCGGTTTAGCACTGTGACACGATCGACAAATCCAAATGGGTTAGCTAATTGGGAAATAAAACCGGCACACTGCATATCAGATCCGAGAGACCATCCCCACGGCAACTTCTGCGAAGTCGTCAGGGCCTCTTTTCCATTGATCTGCTTTACTGTCCACCTTAAAGCCTGCCACTGCTGAAATAACGTCAAAGTTAATCTCCCAGCCAGAGAAGACTGCTGCTGACTCTTCAGATCCCTTTACCTACAATTCTCCTTCTGAGATTTGCTGCTGCCCTGCACAACTGTGAGAATAAATATGTTCTTAGCATCAGGTCCTATATTGCTGTCACTGCATTCTTCGAACCAGCTCTGTCAACTCCTTAAGAAGTCGACACTAGATCAGGGGAACTTGACCAAGTCCTGCCTGGTCTCACGAAGGCCGTTCCAATACTAGAAAGAATAAGGAGTGGCAGACAGGCTGAACTCTTAGATAAATACTTCAAACTGGCAAGTTCTAGTCGGGTTGTAGAGCTAATGACTCAACAGAGTCAGCACTATTGCACGTGTATGACCAACTTCTCGGGAATGTTAACATCCATCGAGTACGTTACGCTAATTCTGCTGGTTATGACGGCAGAATCTAATGCCATTGATCAACAAGTCCTTATTGAGAAGTATGTCTCGTCTGGACATGACTCGAATTGCACAGCCATGGTTAACTTCCTATCTCAATAAGAAATTTCACAGCTCACATGTCAACGGCCAACATCTATCCGGCAAGGCTTAGAGCACAAGTACACATTAATCTGTTACAGCTCTACTTCTGTTCACAATCTATATGCTCCCTCATGCCGATGTCACTAACAAACAGAATCCAGGCTTTCATTTTTTGGCGCATGATACACAGTTGTACCTGTGCTTTGACATCTACCTGACTTAAAAATGCTCAACTCTCTTAACTTCCTTGCAGCATGTCTTGCTGACATTCACACTTGAATGACAGGAAAAGTTTTTAAATTGAATGACGATGAAACCCACAAACAAGTTATTGGAAAACACGATGTCACTCAAAATTGTAAAGTTCTACTTTCCCAATGGGCGATGGTCAGAGCATATTTTGGCCTCTGCATGCAATCTCTGCATCCATCTAGCAATTGAGCAATTCGCACTAGCTGACCACATCAGCTACACAGTCAAGTCTGCTTGCACTGAGCTATGTAAACATTGCAAAACATGGGCTCACTTAAATAAGGATACCACAGCCAAGCCGGTCCACAAATTTGTGCTGTGCTGTTTATACTATTTTCTAAAAATTAAACGATGATAAAACCAACTTACTAGTTATGGGTAAACCCAGTGTGATTTAGGAATTAGGAAGGCTGACGCTCAAAATTGGCTATGCCAACATATCTCCTGTTGAATCAGCTCGAAATCTGGGTGTCATGTTCCAAAGCGGCCTCTCGTTAGACGACCACATCAGCTCCACAGTCAAGTCTGCCTACTTTCAGCTAGATAACGTTGCTAACATTCGGGCTTGTTTAGATAAGAATACCACGTCTAAGTTGGCCCATGCATTTGTGAAATCCCGTCTTGACTTCTGTAACTCACTGCTTGCTGGCCTACCGGCATGTGCAATCAGGTGATTACAGCTGGAGACAAAACCCCGCAGCTAGGCTTGTCTGTCGTGAGTGTCGCAGTTGCCACATCAGACCACTTCTCGCCGACCTGCACTGGCTACCAGTCAAGCAACGGATTGAATTCAAGGTTTTGTCGCTCACTTTTAGGTCACTTCATTCTTTGGCTCCAGCCTATCTCTCATATCTACTCCCCCATCAGGCCAAGCATAGTACCACCTGCTTTTCGGAATCCAACAGTCTACCAATACCTCGTACAAACCTCAAATCCTTTGGAGACCGTGCATTTAGTTTGTATACTCCCAAAGCCTGGAACTCACTCCCGATTTGCACCACGATATCCCCTGACTTGACCACATTAAAAAGAACTTAAAAACACCTATTTAGGACAGCATTTAGTGGGTCCTTGTGATGCGTCCTTCATGTGCTTGTGTGTGCTGACACTGTGCATGCTGCCACTAACCACATTTGCATGCTGACCCTGTGCATATCACCCCTAACCATGTTATTCATGTTGTTTATCAAGCATGATACTACTCACCATTCAATCGCGTTTCCATTTGCAGCAAATGTAAAGCGCCTAGAAAGAGATTAAGTTCTCTGAGGGTGCTTTATCGTGTGCATTATTATTTTTATTATTATTACTTGTTAAATCACTACTTGAATATATTCCAGGAAATGCAATATGACTCGTATAATTTGTTTCAAACTCAGCAGCCAGGCTGGTCGGTCATGAATGCAATAACTGCTTCATTAGACCACTTCTCACCTAACTCCATTGGTTCCTCTTAGGTAAGCATTCATGCTTCAAGGTACTGTCACTCACTTTTAGGTCCATCTAACCTCTCACAAATACCATTATATAGTGCAACATTTAAAATGAAGCTCAAAAAAGCATTTAGTGGGTCCTTTTGATTCGTTCGTTGTGTGCTATTGCATGCTGACAGAGTGCCTGCTGCAGCTAACCATATCTACATGTTGACCCGTGTTTGTCATGTCTAACAATGTTCTGCTAGATGACATTGTGAATGTTACCAATAATCACGATATCTTTACAAAATCATTATAAAGTGCCTAGAAAGAGACTAAGTTCTCTGAGGGCACTACACAAATTTATTATTATTATTATTAATACATAAGAAATACTTCCTAATGAAGCTTCGAATCGTACCAGCCAATCGTCTGATTCAAGTCGTTTTCAGTTGTAGGCCAACCTCAAATTGGCTGGAGACCATGGCTTCAGCTCATGTTCTCCGAAGGCCTGGAATTCACTACTGACTGATGTCTCAACATCCAATAACTTGACTGACATTTAAAGAGAAGCTAAAAAGCCCTCATGTTCGAAAGAGTATTTGCTCCGGCCATGTGAATTGCCCTTTGCCTGCATATGCGCGATGCAGTTGAGCATCCTAGCACAGACTGATTGACATGGCTCCTTTCAAGTAAAAGTAAAGCGCTTATAAAGATAGTTATTTCTCTTGCGGCACCGTACAAATGTTTTATTGTTAAGATATATAAAAAATATAATTCATGTGTATAGCATTATCATGATTGCTCTTCTACTGTTCTCCGTTATTGGCTGCTACTGTGGCACTACGAACAGGAAAAAGCAAGCACGAATCGAGGACGAAGCCTAATAGCCACCACACAGAAAATCTCTGACAGATTAGCAAAGCAGTGGCTTCGCTAAATTGGCACGGTCTAGCGGGCTCGCAACGGGGGTGGGGGAGCCGGCGCTGGGCTCACCTTTGCTATCTCCAAGTCAAGAAAGTGCCGAGGTGAATGCCGAAAGGGCTCCGCGCATTCCAACAATCTTACGTTGTTTATCTTAAGTTTTTTTTTACTTATTTTTCTAACATTCATCTATAGCGCCTGGCAAACTCAGCATAGCCGAAAGCCGCCTCTGCAGTGGTTTTGCACCGACTGATTCGCTGACAAAAAGGCTACTATCTGCATGTGATACCTCGTCGCATGGTGACAGTAAAGGCATCAGCAGCAGCAGCAGCAGATGACCAATGCAGCAGCGAAGTGCCAAAGATGCAAAGTGAGAGAATTTGCAAAGCGACATCGCAGCCATGCGGGCTGCAGCGCAGCCTGCCATCGCCAGCTTGCCATCGCTGGCAAGGCTGCAGGGATGACAAGAGGGTGAGAGCACACCACGCCAGCGCCGACCATCAAACCCAAGATGGCGCCGGTCGGAATCAGCAAGCAGCGCTCGGCGCTGCTTGCTGCGTGACGCCATACGCAGGCTTTGCGCAGTGCGCAGCCGCTCACTACCTGTGAAGCTTCAGTTTGGCGGAAGTGCTACAGTAGCCCTGCAGCCTTCGCAGCTCCTTCAGCTGCTTCCACGTCTGCACGACGCCCTTCAGCAGCTCGGCGTCCGCCTTCTCCTCGATGTCGCACTGCTGCCGCGTCTGCCTGCTCGGAGGCAGAGACACGTGCCCGTCGCGGGAGGAGCCGTCGCGGTCGGCCAGGGCGCGGCTGAGGGCAGCAGCAGCGGCGGCCGTGGCGGCGGCGGCAAAGGCAGCAGCGGATGCTGCCTGCTCCGCCGCCGCCCCTGTTTGCCCAGGCAGCAGGTACCGGCAGGGACAGGTGCCAGGCGAGCTGTACGCTCGTCAGAGGCCCTCTCTCTCTCCGAATGAACGGGAACTGCGCATGCTCCAAACAACCGCAGGTGCATTCGCCAACCGGCAGAGACCGGTGCTGGGCGCAAGCTGCGGCAGCTGTGGCTGCTGCTGTGCCGAACTGCATCGCGAGCAGCAGCTGCGTAGTGCTAGTAGGTGATGGCACGGTGGCGGCGCAGCTGGGGGCTTACCTGAGCTCGGATATGTACTCTTGCTGGCGCTTTTCCAGCTGATCGGCAGCCGTCGGAATTTTGCTTGGCTGCAAGCGACACTCGGATGCAGACAGCAATGCAGCAGAAACATTCAGCAGCCATCAGCTACGCTGCCCCACATCCCTGCCATTAAACTGAGCTCACTGGACCATCTATCAGATCCCCTCACCTCACGTTAACGGAACTCGTCAGTCAGTCGCTTGTGCCTGATCGAGTGTCAGCCGAGGGGCAAGTGGTGATTTTATTGGCACACCCACAGCCAGGTAGATCGGCCACAATCCTAGCTTAGGCATAGGTAAGAGGCAGGGTATCCGCTCTCAAGCAAGACGTTAGTACTTGAGCTAGGCCGAGCTGCTTTCGCTATCTATGCTCAAGATCGGACGAAGAGTTAGAACACCCGCCGAGCGAGACCCGTGGAAGCCTTCTGCAAATGAATTAAATATCGGCGCCCGCAAGTGGCACCATAGCCATCGCCTTGTAGTGAGGTAGCTGTGGCAGCTGTGGCATCTCGACGTGCTCCCTCAGCTTCAGGGCCTCAAGCAGAGACAGACTGTTGGCGTGCATGCAGGATCCGACAGCCAGCCAAGCATTTTCTGGCTCACGATTTTCACTTTAGGATGGCAGGTCTTCGCGAAGGTATGGAGACGACCCCGACAGCATGTCGGAGGCCACGTGGACAGAGCGGGCTCGCTGGGGCAAGTCCTCGGCTCAGCGCCCACGGAGAGCACCGCCCAGTGCCTAGGTCGAAGGCAGGAAGCTGGGTGCAGAACAGATGCCACCCAGAGACTATCGGCCTCCAGCAAGCAGCCACCATAGCTGCCATCCCAGCTAATACAGCAGCAGCACTTGTTCATACAGAAATGCCATATCTATAATAATAATAATAATAATACATTCGGTATAGCACCCTCAGAGAACTCGGAATTTCTTTCTAGGCACTTTACATTTGCTGCAAAGGAAGCATGATCAAATGGTTAGTGGTAGCATGCTTAACAAACAACAACTGCTCTCGGCATAGTGCTCACAGCAGACTGTTCAACGTGGTCGCCAGGGTATGCTTATACTTTCGGTAAACAAACAGTTTTTAGCTATCTTTTTACGTCTTTAGTTATCTTTTTAGCTCAGGGTTTAGGATTTTGGGTTTAGCATTTAATGGTTGTAGGTTTTCGGGTCCGTGGCCTATAGTTCACTGGTTAGATTCTTTATTTTTGAGTTTGAGTTTTTGGATTTATAGTTGGTGTCTTAGAATTTAGGGCTTAGTATTTAGGTATTAGAGAGAAACTCTAAATGGAAAAGATTAAAAAACGTGCTTATTTAACTTGAATGTAAACATATGCTGGCTACCATGTTGAACTATGAGCACTGAGCCCATAGCAGTTCTGCAATTGCTGCATGAACAAGCCCTGCAATCGTATTGGGTGACCATCCACCCAAGCCTGCTTCGTGCCTGGGTCGTGACAGAAGAGACAGGAGCTGTCAGCGACCACCCACCGGAAGGCTTGTGGGCAGTAGTGGGGGCGTGGCCAGACCCGTATGAGGAGAAAGCTGAAGCTTCAACCTTGGCCTTGCCACCCCCATGCGGTACCATATGCCTGCCGTCGGGGTCACCGCCTTCAACCAAAGCCTGGTATGGCCTACTTGGTGGCTACGAGACTTTCACGGTCTACCACTTAAGACTCTTATCACTCTTAAGAGTATGGTGTGCTGGTTGAGGCCAAACACCTGGCCTCTGCTGCCTGTCCATGTTAATCCATAGTGGTTTTGTAGGGCTCACATCAGGCGGCTGGCTGAGCCACTGCACCAGCACCAAACAAGGACTCATCAAAAGTACTTCACTTTTAAGGCAGCGTGCTTGCGAGTGCAGCGACATCTTGCTAGTAATAACAACAGCAATAATACTAATGACAATAATAATAATACATTTGATGAAGAACCCTCAAAGAAATCAATCTCTTTCTATGTGCTTTACAATTGCTGCAAAGTAAGCACGATCGAGTGGTTCAATAAACAACAAGAATAACATGGTTAGGGGCGACATGCACAGGGTCAGCATGCAAATACATGTAAAGACTTCCAAACGAAGTATTTGACCCTTTAAGTCCACTTTTCTTGACCAACAATGACTTGAGTTGTGTACATATGATCAATATACACTAAGACTAATCCTTATTTGGCGTTGGTGCAGTGGCTCAGCCAGCAACCTGATTTGAACCCTATATAACTACTATGGAGCAATACCTAAAGGCAGTTGAGGCATGGTGTTTGACCTACACCAGCAGCTGACCTGTTCAGTAGAACTCGGGCTCTTTGAAATGTCCTACTATTTAAAAGACAGCACAGAAGCTGGTAGCTTCTATTCCTGGCCAGAGAAGGAAGGTCGTATATAATCGTGGTGGGACGACGTCACACCAAAGACACACACACACACACACACACACACACACCAAAAACACACTCACACCAAAAACACACTCATACCTGCGCCATAAGTATTTGTTTTTGGGTTGTCAATGAATACTTACACATGCTTTGAATAAATTTAGTCTGCCTGGCATCGAAGAAAACCCTCTTATTACCCAAAAGAATTTACAGCCACCACAGTGGCAGCCATACTGCAAAGATTTGTCTGCACCTGTGTGTGCGTGTGTGTGCATGTGTGTGTGTGTGTGTGTGTGTGTGTGTGTGTGTGTGTGCGTGCGCGCGAGTGTGAGTGTGTGTGTGTGTGTGTGTGTGTGTGTGTGCGTGTGTGTGTGTGTGTGTGTGTGTGTGTGTTAGTGTCTGTATATGCTTTATATGCAGTGCTGGCCGAAAAAAATCTACTCACCTTGAGGATCGACTTTTAATACCTGACAAGTCAGTTTTTCATGGACTGCAGGCCAAAAATATTTCACCAGAACATATAATTTGCACGAGTTAGCAATATTTGTAATAAATTGGATATGCTACCAACTAAGTTATGTTAACTGGTGAAAAATATTTGCAACAACTCTGCTTTTGTAGTAACTGGGGAAATTCCGGCTACCGACATAGTCACCATTTTCAGCAGATATTATTCTCTAGTACCATTGGAGCGCTGCTAAGTAAGATTTACTAGATGCATCTAGTATAAGACTCTATACAAATCTATCTCACCAAACAATTTTTTCAGCAATCATTGAGATTGTTTAGGCATGCCAATTTGAGCATTTACAACCATAAGTTTGATACGATTCGATGATGCGTTAGGAAGTAAATCAATCGAACAGCATTTTCTGGTAAACAAGGAATTAAAATAATTCTTTAATATTGTCCAAGGGTTTTAACTATCTTAGTTTGCTAAATGCACTCACTAAGTTAAACCGCCGGCTCATAATTTAAGAGAACACATTATAACCTATGCAGGTCACTATGGTTGAGGCATCTCATGTGCTTGCCAAGACTTCTAAAGCAGTGTTGTAGTTCTCTACGGCTCTTTTTTCATCAGGAAACGCAATGAGCTGGTTTCTTGCTCTAACTGCACTATCGATTCTTTGCATATTCTCAAACCAGATCTGGCCTGTGTGAATACATGCACAAAACAAGAAGTCTCAAAGCTTGAACATTCCCCAAACTAGTGACTGACACAGCTGTTAAGATGCATTTTTCTAGAGAGGTATGCCTGGCACATCCAAAAAATCTTACTTCATTGTCTTCTGATTGTGCTGCCAAAAATTATCCTTCGAAAACCGTAACTGTTTCTGCACCCATGCGAAACTACCTCGAAAGTTAATTGTGCATGTTTTTCCGCACCTAGTAGTCCAACCGTGGTGGCAGTCATGCACGATCTGGTACATTTACTGATTTCCCGTGTTAATCGTACCCTGTGGTAGTATTTTCGGCCGTGATTTTGTAAGCTCGGCAAAATTTCAGATTTTCGTTAATTTCAACGATGCACAGATTTTTCGGGCAAGCACTGTGTGTACCTGCTTACATATATCGTGTACTACAAGCATATGGAGACGACAACAGCATAGCCAGGGATGGCCGATACTCACATACCTTGAGATTTATCAATGAGGTCTTTGCACTCTCCACGGCACTCCTGAGTGCCTTCAGCTGCAACGGGCGGGTGAGGGCGGAGCATGTTGATGTAAAAGGCCAGCTCAATGTAGCATCAGCAGCGGTTTCACCTTAAGAGTCACAGCCGCCGCAGCATAAAAGCTGTCACTACATCTAGTTGTAACAAAGTCTAGATTCGAATGTAAGATTGAATGTAATCTTGTATTCCTCAAATGACTAGCAATGAGTCTCTCAGTTAGCCACGAGCATCAAATGCAAGCTAAAGTGTACCGTAAAAAATTGCGCGATAATTCAATTTAAAAATTCTCAATTTAAAAATTAATTTTTCCATTATTCATACAACCGTATTCAGCTTCGACAAGGCTCAGTGCCGGTGACTCGCCGACCGGCAGACTATAGCTAAGGCTGACTGTACGTGACGTCATAATCTTTGTTTTTATCCACTCCATCCAGAGGTTGTCTCCAAAACATTTACATAGATAATTAAATAACGATGATCAAAAGCCAGCATATAATATTTCACAGTTTAATGCGCAACTCCACGTACGTTCCGTTGCGAGTATGAAAGTGCACGTTTTAGCCACGCTTGCAAATAATTAAATTGTCCCCCTGATATTTTCACACGACTCTCACCAAAGCGGTACCATCATTATATGAGCATTCGAAAGAGAAAAATTCCACCGCGACACAAGTGCCTGGCGTTAATGGACTCCATTCAAAATGATAGAGGTTGAGTGGTCAATAACCTGACAAACCAGGCGAAACTTTGCATCGGAAGGGGCAAGCGCCTGAGCGAGCGCACGAGGGCGCGCTGACTGGTGAGCAAGCCTTCTTCTTCTTCTTCTTTCAGCAATCGTGCACGTCTTCGTTAGTGTAGCAAAGTATTTAATGAAAGGAAAACTATTTAAAAAGTATTAAAAATTAGGTTGAAATATTCGTACGATTATAATATTATCAAAGCTATGTTAGTTATCTGTATGCTGCCACTAACCATATTTGCAAGCTGACCCCGTGCATGTCACCTCCAACCACGATATGCTTGTTGTCACTGAGCATGCTACCACTAATCATTCGACTATGCTTCCTTTCTACCAAATGCTAAGTGCTTAGAAAGAGATTAAGTTTGCCGAGGGTGCTATGAAAATGTATTATTATCATTATTATACACACAATTCAATGTTCAATTTCTACTCTGAGAGTGCACATTGTACCTAAATAAGCAAATTAGTAAATTATAAGGCTGAAGAAAAATTGCGTGTGCTGTTTATTCATTAAATCATTATTAAATTCATTAAATCATCATTAAAAACAAGGCAGACGAACGTTTTTCTCAAACTTATATCTCCCCTGATATTTTGCCACAGCACTCATTATAGTTGAATCACCACAGCACTACTTGAAATATCATAATAGACTCATCGTAGGTGCGATGTCAGCAACTTGTGCTAACATTCACTCACATATTTAATAGTATAAATGTTGGTAGTACAATCATGGCAGCCACAGCAGACAAGAAAAGCAGATCGTGAGGCTTCACACATCGTGGCACAATAGAACACCGAGTCAGGTGACATTAAAGGATGGGAGCTTGATCTTCAACAATACTACGGCCAATCGTGCAATCTCAGACATCGGCACAGCTTAGAGAAGTAGTGTATCCACATGTAAGCAATAGTGCTATCAATCGCTTACCTTCTCGAGTAGGTATGCGACCACATCTCGGTGCCGCCTCAGGCTGTGCTGCCTGCACAGGCGTGTCAGGCGAGCAGTAAGTGCGTGCTCACGGCTGAACAGGTGATGGTGGGCAAACGTGACTGAGTTGACGTCGACGTCTAGCTGATACCTGCCCAGGCCATTGCCCTGCTCTTCTAGCGACCCGTCGATATAGCGACTGTCGAACTCCTTCGTGACCGCCTGGTAAAAGCGAAGAGAAACGACTGCAAACAGCTGCAGCTAAAGCAGACTGTGCTCGATCGGGCGATCCTGTCGCTGAGCAGCTACTTCCATGCCAGAATCAAAGGCGGCTTCACGAGGCAAGTGGCAGCGGTTGTACGTCATTGTATATTTGACAAGATGGATTATCACGGATCTTACAGACCGGGCTGACAATGAAAGGCAAGTGGTGAGCAATGAGGTAGGTAGCCGATGTGCAGCATCAGCCATCCAAAATGCCACCGGTATTAACCGGAAAGGGAAAAATCCGAGGGAGCCACTGGAAGGGCCTTTGACGCGGCTTTACCTGCAGATCAAAGAGCAGCAAAAGTCGCCGAAAGATGAGGCATCGAAGAAGAAATGCTGGGACACCCTCAAACCACTTAAGGCAAGCTAAGAAGGCTTCCAGCTAGCGCTAAGTGCGCAGCAGCACGTGTACCGAGACAAGAAATTACATAATTGCGACAACCCCAGCAATGACATTTCCATGGCACTTCCAAGAACTAAATCTGTTTCTTGCCACTTCATAAAGGCTGAAAATGGAGCGCGTCAACAGATTAGTTGAAGAACTTGCATAAGTTTAACATGCACGAGCACATTAAAAGAATTCACATTGACGAAGCATGTGCTGTGCGGAACAGGCCAGTTTATAGTTTCTCTTTAATGTCGTCAAGCCAGGAGGTGTAGTGCTGCGAGTCAACAAAGAGCTCCATGCAGCTATCAGATTACAACAGCTTCAGGAGGTGCACAGGAGCTAAAGACGAAGTCATCCGAAGGGCTTCCACCTGGATAGAAGAACGTCTAGGGTACATGAGTCAGAGGAGTATATGTGGTGTGATCATCAAGAGTACTTAGTTAGTTAGGCAAGTCAAAGTGTCCGAACGAAGGAGCCTGCCTAAGAGCGGGCCTCACAATGGGATCTTCATTCTTTGGCTCCAGCCTATCTCTCAGATCTTCTCCCCACCAGACCAAGCATCGTACCACCCGCTTTTCGGAATCCGATAGTTTACCAATACCTCGTACAAACCTCAAATCCTTTGGAGACCTTGCATTTAGTTCGTATGCTCCCAAAGCCTGGAACTCACTCCCGACTTGCGTCAGAACATCCCCTGACTAGACCACATTTAAAAAGAACTTAAAAACACACCTATTTAGGACAGCATTTAGTCGGTCCCTGTGATTCGTCCTTCATGTGCTTAAAAATAAATAAATACTAGCTGATTGAACAGCCTTCTTTTGTATAGCGACAGAAGAGCCTTGACGGCTATCACCACCACTTGCAGTGGCGATAAAGGATCACCCACCGCAGGATTCGATATTACAACCTCGGGGCCGAAGTCGTGAAAAGCAACCGCCTTACCTAGTGAGCATTACGGCTATGTGTGCTGACGCTGTGCATGCTGCCACTAACTACATTTGCATGCTGACCCTGTGCATGTCACCCCTAACCATGTTATTCATGTTGTCTATCAAGCATGATATTACTCACCATTCAATCGTGTTTCCCTTTGCAGCAAATGTAAAGTGCCTAGAAAGAGATTGAGTTCTCTGAGGGCGCTTTATCAAGTGCATTATTATTATTATTATTATTACTATTATCTTGAAGTTAATGTGCAATTATAAAGTGCCCCATTCACGCGCGATGAACGAATGGAGCCGACCGATGTGTGACGTCGGTTTACAATGCTGTCGAAGAGCGCTCGCGCTCTCGCCTTGCACAGCACGCCACACTGAGCACTGCTAGCTGCGAGGCTGCCACGGGCGTCACGTGTCAATCGGGTGTCCAAATGTCCTGCCGAAAGAAGGGCGCACACCTCAAAGGTGCCACTGGCAAGAGGCAGATGCAAGCAACACCGATCAGCTGGCGACCAGAAACCGCTAGCTCCTCATCCTGGGGCTAGCACTGTGTGTGTGTGTGTGTGTGTGTGTGTGTGTGTGTGTTTGCATATGTGTGTGGCCAAGCCGCCATCTCCCCGAGCATACCTTTCGGTAGACAAGTTCGATGGCCGGGTCACGAGTTTCGGGAATCAGCGGCCTCGCCGGCGTCTCCTTGACGGGATTTGGCAGAGCGAGTATCTTGCCGTCTTCTCCAAACCACATTCGACCCTGTGCGTGAAATGCATGAGCTGCAGTACCGGTGCACATGGGAACCGTTGGCAGACGCAGTGGGGGACAGAGAGTGGTGTCCTCAAGGGTCGTGAACAGGCATGCAGACAGAGCTGCAACATAGAAAAAGACAGAGAGAGACAGACAGAGACAAAGACAGAGAGAGAGACAGAGACAAATAGAGAGAGACAGAGAGACACAGAGAGGGAGAGACAGAGAAGGAAGGACAGAGAGACAGAGAGACAGACGGAGAGACAGACAGAGAGACAGACAGACAGAGACAGAGACAGAGAAAGAGAGAGAGAGCCAGATAGAGACAGAGAGAGACAAAGAGACACAGAGAGAGAGACAGAGAGAGACAAAGAGAGACAGAGAGAGAGGGAGGGGGACAGAGAGACAGAGACAGAGACACACAGAGAGAGAGAGAGAGAGAGACAGAGACAGAGAGAGACAGAGAGAGACAGAGACAGAGAGAGACAGAGAGAGACAGAGACAGAGGGAGGAGGAGGAAAGGAAGGCGCACTGGCCGCCACACAGCAAACATCATACGTCGTCGACCTGCTGCCTACCTTTCCATCACCTTCTTTCAGAAGCCTGTTCTCTATCTTGTTTTGGTTCTTTTGTGGAAGAAGCGGCCGTTCTCCGACGTAAAAGCCTTCCTCTTCGAGATAGCGAGGTCCTAAATTTGTCGGTATCTTGTCCTTTTCAGGCACTGCAAGGATGCACGGGGAAGGATATAAAGTTGACTGGAGTAGTGACTAAAATGCGACATGGCAGACCAGCCGACCACAGATTTGCCTGAAAACAATAGCAAAAACTCATGTAGCCGTAGCAAAGCAAGCCTGGAAAAATGCTTTAAGTAAATGCAACAGTTGAAATGGACCGACGAAATTTTAATCAAACAAATCCGAGAGCAGGTATCTAGTAAACCACCAATGCAATGATGGCAGTACTACGTTCACAGAAGACACCACAGAAGAGAGTATGGGAGGCTGATCTTTGGATTAAAGTGAGCTAGAGAGCGAGAGAGAGAGAGAGAGAGAGAGAGAGAGAGAGCTAGAAAGAGATGGGATGGAGTGATGGAAAGAGGAAGAGATGTTGTGGATATTAAGAAAGGGAGAACAACTTTTACTTTTACGACAGTATTGAGAGTAATCTAATTTCTTGGAGGTCTGGGCTATACATTTGTTACGTGTTCTCGATCATAGTAACTTAGGAAATAATGCAATGATAATAATAATAATGCACTTGATAAAGTGCCCTCAGAGAACTCAATCTCTCTCTAGGCGATTTACATTTGCTGCAAAGGGAAATGAAATTGAATGGTGAGTAATATCATGCTTGATAAACAAACAAAACGGGTAACGTGGTTAGGGGTGACATGCTCAGGGTCAGCATGCAAATGTAGTCAGGATTTTGGCATGGTTGAACTAAACCTCAGCAAATGGGGGCTAGATACAAGTTCAATGACTTCTCTTTGAAATCCAGAAGGTTCTATTTGACCTTTGAGATCCGTAAAAAATCACTTCCTTTGATTGGAGGCATCTTTTTCTAAATCGACGTCATGTGTAAAGTTAAAGGTTAGCTGATTCAGCAACCTCACTTATGTAGCAGCACGAAAGCCTTAACATCTATTACCATCACTTGCAGCAGTCAATAAAGGATTGCCTGCTGTAGGGCTCGAACCCACGAACCCGAGTCGTCTAATGCGAGTCCCTTACTTCTGGACTAAAACCCGGGTATGTGGATGCCTCCACCGACTGCCCTCTGCCAGCGTGCTAGCCATTCTTTTTAAACGTACCATGAAGCTGGTACGACACTCTATAATTTGGAGGCAGCAGAACACACCAAATTGCGATGCGATACAACCAGAAATTGAAGTTGGCCGGTAACAGCCCACGAAGTTTCTAATCGCTGACACATCCTTAGCAGCTGTAAATCAATTTGGTAAGTAATTAAGTTTGGTGTTTCCCATCAGCCAGATTGTGAGTATCGAGATATTACTCACGGTTCCTGAATTATTATGGCCCAAAGCTGATCATGTAATAATCTATGGTTAGGCAGTACAAACTCCCAAGTCCTGTATTACCTAGTCACTTGCGATAGAGACCTGGAGCTAGGCGATTCATTGGTGCTCTGGTTGTCGTAAAAAGTGTTGTAAATTATGCCTCGTGCTGCACACGTGTAGCCATCCGCGGCTGAGGAGCACACTTTTTTATGCTAGGGATGAGGATGATCTCATTTTTAAGTTGTGGGCGTTCTTCATTGCTGCCATGTGTTGCTACGGTACGCATACTTGTGTGCTGTGCGTACAAGTTTTCAGCCGAATTCATAGTTCAAGCTCTGCTGGTATTTAAAACCAGTCGGCAGGACACTACTGTGAGTGTCTTATTGCAGCAGGAAGCCCCAACGAGTAATGAGTAACTGAAACCAAAACCGAATGCCACAGATGCATGAATCAGCTTGGCTGTGGTATTTTTACCTAAGCAGGTCCAAAAAAGAGTTCAAGGCTGCCAGATTTTAACTGGAACTTCATTGCATTGAATATTAGCCGTGCTGCAAACGCATTAAGCTGGCTTCTGCTGCCGACGT
>WPIO01000036.1:195000-197500 GCA_009760855.2 Cristatella mucedo
AGAGTCCCACACCTTTCCGATAGCCTTGTGGGCGGCCTTCTTCCATTTGCTCCGAGCGTCCATTGACTTTTCCAGCTGCTCCTCGATCTCAAAGTTCTCCTTGTTTGCCTGCAAAGCACACCGATCAATGTGCAGCAGCAGCATCTGCAGCAGGCTGCGGCAGGCTAGAGGCCAACCCCCTCCTTCATCCCCCTCCCCCTGGAGGGGGTGGTGGGAGAGGTGATAATGGCCAGCAAGAATGGCCAGTCATCAAGTGCATTATTATCGTTGCAAAAACAGGGCATGCTGGTTATAACGGAAGCAGCAGCCGGGGTACTGATTGATGCCAAAATAGACCTCAAGAACTGCTCGATCCATGAAGTCAGTCTGCCAACATCAACCCCTGCCTATGGCACACGCAGCTCCGAGCCTTGCTGTGACTTCCAAGTCTGCGTGAATCCGGTCATCACTACAAGTCTAGCTACCAGAGGTGTTCAGCTGCCATGATAGAGTAAATGAGCAAAACTAGTACATCATCTGTCAGCAAGGTCACTCACAATACTACTTCCTCACTCGAATGATTCGGTGGAGCCGACGACGATTCGGCACGCAGCATCAGGCAGCAGACGCCCCTTGCCCATGCACGCACACTGGTGACATGGTGTCGATGTCCTTGCCAATGCAGCTCGCACGAATACGTACCAGACCATCGTCGAAACGTGTGGCAGCCAACGGCTTGCTGCGCAGTCCACGCAGCGTTCGCCTCGGTGGTGACAGTGCCTCCTGGCGAGCTTCGGTCTCGGCCTTCTCCTGCAGAGTAGGGGCAGCGGCCAAGCCCTGGATTATTCGGGTGCAATTAAACCAATCGACTCGGGCAGATGCAGAGAAGCTTCGAGCTTCCGGCGAGCCAGTGGCCGGCCGTTGCTAGTGGCCAGCTGACCACTGGCAAACCGGGCCAAGACGAAATGCACCTCGGTCTCGAGAGCGCAGGCTGACTCGCGAGCATATATCCATAGGGCATATCCCATGGCATCTTCACATATATCCATCATATATCAAGCACATCGTCCCAGTATTGCAAGCATCGGTCGAAGTTACTTTGAACACTGCGATAAAAATTACATCTCTCAAGAAGGTGGAGCTTGACCCAGTGTTCCCAGACAGGATAGAGTTAGCTCTCCCTTGCAGATTGCCATTCAGGTCAGTGGCATCCTGCCGAATGCCTCAGCATGCAGACACGCGCCCGTTAGCCCGGTCTTAGCCCAAGGGAGCTGGTTTGGCTTTTGATCCCTGAGCAAGGTCGGGCCGAGGTCGTGGGTTCGAGCCCTGTGGCATATGTGAAGCGCCTGAGTAGAGTTTAAGTTATCTTAGGGGCTATATAAATGAATTAAAAATTTTTTATACTAAGGCCCCTGAGGCTTGAACTCCTTGTGGAATCGAGTTCTTCTTCAGTGTGCAATCCTTTATTGTCCACAGCAAGCAATGGAGATAGAGAAGGAAGCCGCCGAAGCTCCTCCAATGATGCGTGTTTAATTGAGGTCGTTTAATCAGCTAACTTTTATTTATTATGTATTCGTTACTTTATTATCCTCATTCATTAATTTATTTACTTATGCATAACTACATGCTCTTATTGTACGATGATGCATCGAGGTCCTTTGAATATTTGCTAGTCTGCTTATAGCAGCAATATTATTGCAGCAGATATCATCAAGCTTTCATTCTGTATAAACATCAGCGTGCTGCTACACGATTACTTGCCTAGCGACAAGACTTAGTTCAAAAAGTGCCCAGCATTGCTGCATATAAATGGTGAGCTGGTTTGGTCAAGCAGTTAAGGTGCTCGCCCCGACCAGGGCCTGGCTGAGGTCGTGGGCTCGAGCCCAGACTGACATGTGAAGTGCCTGAAAAGAGATTAAGTTCTCTTGTGGTGCTATACATGAGAATTATATATATATATATATATATATATATATATATATATATATATATATATATATATATATATATATATATATATATATATATAATATATATATATATATATATATATATATATATATATATATATATATATATATATATACCATGCCTTCCAAGGGCCACTGTCACCTTCGGATTTCCCGGGTGCTAGACTGGCAGGCAGACATGCTTCTCTCTCTCTCCCCCTCTCTCTCTCCTCTCTCTCTCTCTCTCTCTCTCTCTCTACATATATTTACGCTTTACCCTCTACAGTACGTTGACGTTTTAATGGAGTGAAGTCGGAAATCACCAGTGAGGAGGGGGTCGTTTGAATTTATCTCCCCCACCTCTAAATCTAGGGTTGCCTGTCCAGGTAAACATGACCAGCCTGTTACAATGAACGGCACAGGAATGCCCGACCGGATGCAATTGCATGCCTTCTGGGTACCACTCTTAAGCCGATACGCAAATGAGGCTGCTGAGGCAGCCAACATTTAACCTTTAATTCCTTAAGTCGCGCGTCTGGGCTTTATTAACTGCATACAGAGGAGTACATTTC
>WPIO01000036.1:202500-230000 GCA_009760855.2 Cristatella mucedo
GGGTATGGATTATGGAGTCAAAATAAACGTATAATATGTATGCACATGTATCTCCGTCTGTAACTCCACAACGTCATAAAGACCATGTGGGTGTTACGCAGGAGAGTTTTTTATAGCGGGCTCACAGCCAAAGTGGCTTTCGGTACGCACTCGGTGGCCAACAGAATTCGTCTCAAGCAAGAAAGAGAAAGTGGGAAGCATAGCAGAGTCAGGAAAGCTGTTGAGGCAGTGAGTAGCATGGAAGTAGCAGCTCAGGACCACTGAAAAGGATGAGCCACAGTCGGCAGTAGGAGAGTAGTATACAGTGCTATACAGTAGTAGTATACAGTACAGTACAGTAAGTACATGGCGCTTTCAACGGTTCGGTGTACTCTCAGATGAATAGGAAAGTTATCGAACTTCACTTCCTCTGTGTAGCCTGCATTCTTTGTGAACCAGTTAAAGTTACCAGACTCTTTCTAGAAATTGGCTCTTTGACTTTTATTTTAATTTTTTTATATCTCTTTGACTTTTATCGATGCTAACAACTGACCTATATACACTTTTGAACGCATGCATAAACAAACCTATGACCCTTAAATAGAAGTCATTGCTAATCGCTAGCCGACGTTGGCCAACGGGAAAAGAGTCCGAACAAATATAAACTTGATTTGAAAAGTGTGCTTCAGCGTTGAAAATTAAATTTGATTTTAAAACAAATAATAATAATAATAATGCACGTGATCGAGCGCTCTCAGAGAATCATAGCGAGAGACATTAAATTTGATTTGAACAACACCCATAGCGAGAGACAAAGTTATGCTAGAAAGTGCCCAAAGTTGATAGCAAAGGACCCGGAAAGCTACATAGCAAAGTGCATAGAATTCCAGTGTCACCATCTCAGTCAACAACAAGAAAAAGCGAACGACAGAGGAATCTGCTCGGAGTCGCACTGCTCACCGGAAGAGAGAATTTTCATCGAGCTCAACAACAGCGAGAGACTGAAGAGGAAGCACGTGGGGAACGGGGCGGAGTGGTGATTTGGAAGCTCTGAGGGTGCACGACTTTTGTCAACTGGGACTCACCTTGCAAAGCAAAGCTGGAGTTTCCCAGCGATTCTTCACGGGTATAAGCAATTAATCACGGTGATAATCCATTTGTATTGCTCGGCGAACGAACAAAATCTCTTTCAGGGCGTTTCACGAACTCTGGGGCAAACACTGGCCAAATCAACAGCCTCGTTTTTTCATCACACGGACGATGCACAGGCCGATGGTGCGCCATTAGTGTGCAGTGACGCAAACGAACGGTCGCCAATTGATGACGGCCAGATCCCGAGGAATGAGAGCAGAGCACAGAGAGAGAGAGAGAGAGAGAGAGAGAGAGAGAGAGAGAGAGAGAGAGAGAGAGAGAGAGATGCAAGAGAGAGAGAGAGGGAGAGAGAGATGCAAGAGAGAGAGAGAGAGAGAGAGAGAGAGAGAGAGAGAGAGAGAGAGAGAGAGAGAGAGAGAGAGAGAGAGAGGAGAGAGAGAGAGAGAGAGAGAGAGAGAGAGAGAGAGAGAGAGAGAGAGATGTGCGAGAGATAGAGACAAAGTAACGGTATCAGAGAGAGCAGAAAATGACTTTGAGACAGCAGTTGGTGCTGAACGGGTTCCATCAGAGACGATGAAAACGTAGAAAGAGAATGGCTGAGCCTTCTCCGGCAGAGCTGCTGCAAGCATCATTGCACCTTTGCAGTGGCAGACAGCGAAATGCTGGGCCGAGACTCAGCAGTGCACATGACCGAGAAGCCAGACAGATGCATGGCATGCACGCACGGGATGACACACGACTCTAAGCCTGATGGCTGATGTGTGCCTGCAGGCACAAAGGGTAAGAATGCGGTGAGAAACTGCCGAGAGAGGGGGGAAGTCGGCTGCGACCGCCTGCCAGGCCCATAGCAGTCGGCCTATGTCTGACGTCAACGACGCGCGTCACGACGACACCGGCAGTAGGCATCGATGGCGTCGGCAGCACGGTCGATCTCTCCAGGGCCCTGATCTCGCCTGCGCCCTGACACGATCAAAGAGAGTCCAAAGTGGGACGAACAAAAGGCCACCACATGCTAGCTAGGCACGCGCCAACGCGTGCCCTATCGGCCCTATCGGCGTCTCGCGGACTGCCACTTCCTCGACGTCGATATCTGGTGTGACAGCTCGAGCACGAGCCGCGACGGTGGTCGACCTTCGACTCGTCGCATTCATTGGTCGCTGCTGGCAGAGCGACGGCGGCCGCAGTTCGGATCTGCTCGCGACCAGGCCAAACAAGACGGCTCAATGATAAGGGGCCGCCGCAGCCCGATATCTGCATGCCAAAGCACTCACTCGCCGGCATCAGCAAATCCAGTCGCTCGCAGCAAGGTAGCACTGGCAATCGCCAGGCGACCGCGCAATAACTTCCAGATTGCAACAGGGACAGGAAGAACCTAACCACAGGCGGAAGGTACATCGACAGACCTGGCGGCAGCCGTCTTGATTGCACAGAGAGAGAGAGAGAGAGAGAGAGAGAGAGAGAGAGAGAGAGAGAGAGAGAGAGAGAGAGAGAGAGAGAGAGAGAGAGAGAGAGAGAGACAGAGACAGAGACAGAGACAGAGACAGAGACAGAGACAGAGACAGAGACAGAGACAGAGACAGAGAGCGAGAGAGACAGAGAGACAGAGAGACAGAGAGAAAGATTTATATGTATATATATATATATAGAGAGAGAGAGAGAGAGAGAGAGAGAGAGAGAGGGAGGGAGGGAGGGAGCGGCTTCATGCAGCCGAACGTCAGCACAGCCGCTAGGCAGCCGAAAGCGAGGCTCGCAAGGGTGGCCCTTGACCAGTCTAATCAGCGGCCAGGCGATTATGTAAGCGACACACGTGTCTGCGAGCAAGTGGTCAGAATTTGCTGACCCACCCCGGTGCCAAATTTCGAGAATACTGAGACCAAGATGCTGCAGCCAAGCTGGCCCATGCACATTTGTGACATTGCGACTCGACTTCTGTGACTCGCAATTTCTGCCATAGGCAACCAAAAGCTAGCTAAAGCACTCACTTGGCCAGCCTTTTCCCCTTGCATCCTGTAACCTTTTACTTAAAGAAACCGAAACTCGGGCAGAAGACGTTAACTTTTAATCGGCTCCTCATCTATTCCTAAACCATCTTTAACAGAGCTGTGGTAAGCAGTAGGCAAAACCTTAAGAGGCCAAAACTCCGTGGAAGGAGAGTTTAGACGAGTCACGTATATCGTGAGTCTGACAGTGAGCTGTACTGGGCCCAGATTGCTGAGCCGGTCACCCCTATCCTTGCAAAGCTATCCCTATCCCTAGCAGCTCACTTATCGATGTAGTGGCTGCCTAAAAGCCGGTGAACAGCATACGTTCAGTTCTACAGGCCTTTAAAGTACAGGGTACCACAAGGATAATACTAATAATTACAATAGGCCGTTTTTATGGCGTCCTAAGAGATAGTTATCTCTATCCGGGCCATTTACACAAACAGCGAGAGAACAAATACCCAAGATTTAGTGGCATGCACGGCATAAAGCATGTGAAAGCAAGAAAGTTATCAAGTTCAGGCTAGCATACTAAAGCAAGCATGAAGACACTCGTGGCCACCGGTTAGTGAGACATGTGGATTGTAGAATGCACTGAATCATACTGTGAACTGAATCATGCACTGCTACGAGGCAAAGCTTAACAGAACGAAAAAGGATCCGTTAGGTGAGCTGCAAAAATTGCAAAATGTCGTGCTTTGTTAGATTAGGATACCGAGGCCAACCTTGTCTATGCATTAGTGACGTCCTGACCTGTCTAGACTTCTGTAACACATCAGCTAACCTTTAACCCATTACTCACAGGTCTCCTACCTGAGCATTGGTACAAAACTATGCAGCTCGGCTTGTCTGTAGTGACTGCTACAACTGTCATGTCACAACACTTCTCAAAGAGCTGCGGAAGTCCCCCATTATTCCGGATAGCGATCGCTTCATTCTCTTGCTCCAACTTTCCAGAGTGAGAAACTTACTAATTGTGCCTTGCATGAAGACATGCACTATTCTGAATCATGCAGTTTACCAATGCCTTCACCCAACCCCCAAATCTTTTTGAGAATGTGCCTTTATCTTGTATCATCCCACCTGGGACTCTCTCGCCACTAGCGCAACAATATCTCCTGACTTAAATATACTAAACAAAAGTAGCTCAAATCTTATCTTGTCCTATCAATAGTTGATCTGTTCGTGTAATAATAAAAATAATAATAAAACACGTGATAAAGCACCCTCAGGGAACTCAACCTCTTTCAAGGCGCTTAACATTTGCTGCAAAGTGAAACGCGAATGAATGGTGAGTGTCATCATGCTTGATAAACAACATGAATAACATGGTTAGGGGTGACATGCACAGGGTCAGCATGCAAATGTGGTTAGTGGCAGCATGCACAGTGTCAGCACGCATAAGCACGTGAAGGGCGAATCACAGGGACCCACTAAATGCTGTCCTAAATAGGTGTGTTTGAAAGTTCTTTTTAAATGTGGTCAAGTCAGGGGATGTTCTGACGCAGGTCGGAAGTGAATTCCAGGCTTTGGGAGCATACGAACTAAAGGCACGGTCATCATAGGATTTGAGGTTTGTACGAGGTATAGGTAAACAGTTACATTCAGAAAAGCATGTGGTACTATGCTTAGCCAGGTAGGGCAGTAGATCTGATAGGTAGGCTGGAGCCTAAGAATGAAGGGACCTAAAAGTGAGAGACAAAACCTTGAAGTCGATGCGTTGCTGGACTGGTAGCCAGTGCAGGTCGGCGAGAAGTGGTGTGATGTGGCAACTGCAACGCTCACGACAGACAAGCCTAGCTGCGGAGTTTTGCACCTGATTGCACATGCCGGTAGACCAGCGAGCAGTAAGTTACAGAAGTCAAGGCAGGATGTCAAAAATGCACGGACCAACTTAGAAGTGGTCTAAACAAGCCCGTATTTTAGCAATGCTAGGTAGCTGAAAGTAGGCAGACTTGATTGTGGAGCTGATGTGGTCGTCTAACGAGAGGTGAATTCTTCTAATGTGAGCTGAGACTGTGCTAATGTGCAACTAATCAATAGATAATAATAATAATAATAATAATAAATAATCCCACATCCTTCCCAGCATCCAGCCTCACAGGCCTAGAAAGAGGTTTTGCTTCCTCGAAGGTAAATGTCTTACTATAATCATAGTTCTTATTAAAATTACCTCATTCAGTTCTCTCATCAACTCGCTTGGCACATGCAGCACGACCACAATTGCCTCTAACAGCCTACTCTTTACTGAGGAATTTTATTTCTGCAACGTCTTCAGCATTTGTCTAGATACAAATGCATGCAATTTTAGCAGCTCTATCAAACAACCTTAGACTGTTGGCAAAATGGCTAACTGGTATAATTATGAGGACCTTCACTTGATGTTCAAAAAAACAGGTAATGGACTGATCAAGTATGAAAGCAGCAAGTTGAAAACAGCAAGAGACATAGATATGGTGGATTCGCTAGTGGTTTTTTCAAATCTAAAGCAACCAACCCTTGGAATGTCATACCAAGTTACGGAGGAGCTCAATCGGGCACGATTTCGAGCGCATGCAGCAGTTCAGGGTTCAGCTCAGAGGTCAAGTGGCATGATGCAATGCAATGCATCTGTGCCTGTAACTCCACAAGGCTACAAGACTAAGCAGGTGATGTGCTTGACTCAAACGTGTAGCTGCACTCAAACTCCGAGGGACTTTCGGTGCACATATAGTAGCCAACAATCTTCATCTCACCCAACAAAGAGAAAGCAAGAAGCATAGCAGAGCTATGAGGGTCGCTAAGAAAGTGAGTAGCGCCCAAGTAGCAGCTCAGGGTGGTTCACAAAGAAGTGCCACAGTCGGTAGCAAGAAAGATGTCGCCTGAGAATTGTGGAAGAGAATTCCACAATAAGGACCCACTAAGCAGAAGCTCTAGTCGCCAACAGGCTGAGTAAACGAATGAATGGAGCCGTGAATATATGGTCCTTCGAGGACCTGAGGTACCAAGGAGGCTGAAGCTGGTGCAGCAGTTCAGCTAGATACAAAGAAGCCAAGCCGTGGCCTTGGCCTTGAGTTGATCTGAGTAAGAATTCAGCTCTCCAGCCGACCTTTGACCGACTGGCAGTCATCACCGCTCCGTCAGCAAAGGAGACCCACTAAGATGAACCACTTGGATTTTCGGACCAACCTTGCAGCCATAATCATCACCAGCTGTATAGGCTTAAATGGCGTTTTCTTGGAAACACAGCCAAAACTGAATTACAGTAGCCCAGCCTGGAAAGAGCCAGGGAGCCAGGCAACATTATCAGCCAGGCGCTTCACTGCTTGATGACCTGAGCACTGCGAAGCAGCGACCCGAGCGAAAAGCCGATTGGACAAAAGCCGATTGGACAGTCTCCCGTCTGCTCGGACTGTCCCCTCCCAGCTGCACCAGCCGTCAGTCTTTTTCGAAGCAGTGAGAAGAGTGAGAGCGTAGAAGAAGCAGACGTTTAGCCGAGCAAGCGACCGGTGACGTCAGTCCTGAAATCTGCTCCTTCGGTCGTACAGTGGCTGCTGATCTCAAGCGCTTCGGCTCCCAAACTCCTCGAACGCTCGATCGAGATCTGGTTTGGCTGCTGCTCATCGCCATCTCTGCTGTCACAGCGGGCGATCGCTATTCTTCGGAGTCACGTGACCAATAGGCTGCATAAGGAGACCTCTTTACGAGCCGGGACGTGAGCAGAAGAGAGCGACAGCGAGCAAGAACGATACAAGAGCGAGCATGCACGTGTTCTCACACGTGCCCAGGGCTTAAGAGTCGTACCCGGTTGGCCATTGCCACCTTTCGAGCCACCAGCAGACGCCGCCGCGGCACGCTGATCAGCTTCTGCCGGCAATCGCGCATCGGCTAGGTCTTCGGTGTCTCGTTTGGCGGGTTGCAGCTCTTCGGCGACCTCGGACTCTTTGACGTCGTCGACGTCGTCGTCTCCTTTGGCTATCTTCTTGCGCGACCGCTGTCGGGCCGACCGTATTTCGGCCGACACGTCGTCACGCTGAGATCGCAGCGTGATGGCAGCAAGCTAAAACGCCAGCGCCGTGCGAGCAATCAGACAGCTACTGCCACCTACCGGCCAATAAGAACCCAACGGCACTGTGCCCCCGACGAGAATGGACAGGTGAATGCGGCAGCGGGAGGGAGGCTCAATCGCAGGGAGCAGGTCGATTGCACGAGTGAGTGGCTGCACGAGTGCAAGTGCACCTGCACGAGTGCAAGTGCATGCAAGCTTGTGTGTGCACGCGCGTGTTTGCATGCACGTGCACATGCACCCAGGCCCTTTATACATGGTGCAAATGTTCTCAAGCGCGGTCGCTCACAGGCAAGTGAACATACGCTCGCAAGCATTCATGCAGCGCATGCGCGGGCTGGCATAGCCGAGCTAGCCACGCACGAGCAGCGCGCCCTTCCGACTTAGGGCCAGCTGCCGAGCGTGGGACTTTTTACGGCCACGTCGTGGGCTTTGGAAGGCGTTGCTCTGGCGGCTGATCGAGCGGCCTGTTGAGATTAGCTTGGGCTCGAGAGGCGCCCGGCAGCGCCCTGCAGCTCCAAAATAGAGTGCACGTGACGACCGCTGACGTATGATCAGATGCGCAAGCTGCATGAGACCAAAGGTTACAAATTTCTCCCAAAGCTCCCGAAGACGCCGACAATGGATACAATATAAAAATATATAATTCATTTGTATAGCACCCCAAGAGAACTTAATCTCTATTCAGGCGCTTCATATGTGCCTCGGAGCTCGAGCCCACGACCTCGGTCAGACCGTGGTTCTCCGGGGCGAGCACCTTAACCGCTGGACCGATGAGCATCGGTTCATCGAAGACGTAAGTGCGCTGGCGCAGCGAGCGAGGAAAAGTCGGTTCAGAGGCAGCAGCAGCAGCCCACCTCTTTTTTCCTGCTATTCCTTTTGTTGGTCAGGTCCTGCATCAGGGTCTCAGCCTGGTGCACCTCGTCCAGCATCTACAAATAAATAAGGCTGCCGGCTGCTGCTGCTTCGATTTCCTGTTGGCATTGATGTGGCAATTACACAGCTAAGAAAGGAGCAGTGACAACAACAGGCTTTAAATTTGCCAACTCCTGGCACACAAGCTGGCATACAGACACAACAGCAGATGATGACATTCACGCGAAACTTCTTGTCGTATGATCTGATTCGTGCCAAATTGAGGCTAGCCTCGAAGCTACGAAAAAAAGAGTGCCTTTGTTATGTATGGCTTGCTGATTAGCCTCTCGAAGGATTGCTCAGGGCACGGCATGCAGAGAGATTATTTCTGAAAGCTTGGGCAACACTTTTAAAATGACAGCAACTGTCGCCAGGTCATGTGACATGGGAGCGATCAAGAGCCTACCCACGTGGTGGCATTCCAGTGCGAGCAACTGGCATTCGTCTAGCAGCAGGAGCTGCTGCTGCTGCTTCGAGGGCAGCCAAAATATACGAGCAGCAAAACCGCACCGCCGCCGGTAGTGCTGTAGCACGTTGATTCTACTGCGGCTGCTGAGCCGTGCCCACGTGACGACGAGCCCACCGGAGCCAGGGCAGTGGCACGCCACGGCTTCGCCGAGGCAGTCTCTCTGGGCTCTACCCTAGCATTGGGTGGCCTCGGCTAGCTACAGTCCGTGCAGCTCTGCTGGCTGAATGGGCGTTAGGTGTTTTGCTACCAAGTGGCACTTGGCGAAAAGCCAGCACTGCTAATTACGCGAAGCCAGTGGAATGAGTGGGGGCGGAGCACATCGTAAACACCGAGACCGGAAGCACTGTGCAGCTTGCCTGAACCAACAAACCGTGAAACAAGACGGCGATGGGCTCATGTGATGTGCAACTAATGCTGTGCACATGGTGGTTTATCGGCAGTGGCTATAGCTATAGGCTTCCATTACTTGACCTTGAACACTTGAACTTGCTTTCCATGGCAATTCCCGGCACGAATAGAAAAGCTATAAGCCTGCCTGCTCCTCACGGCATCCCCTAGTCAGTTATGAGCGTTGAAAATACGGCACATGCTGTCGCTAAATAATTGACATGTGTCCACAACGAGATTTAGCTTCCCTGTGGCAAAATAAAAACTCTTAATGTTATAAATATTGAACAAGCTGAGCAAGCGTGACTTTTGCATCGAAAACGATTGCACCTTGCTTGCTTACGAATTGCATCTGACGTCATAAGGGGGGTGTGCGCGACATTGCACAAGTCTGCATTCACTTGTCTGCTTGCTCATTCCATGCCTCGAGGATACAGCTAGATGTGGAAGACAGTACTAGGACACAAACATATGCGCATCTTTCAAAATACACAGATAAATTGCCAGAGAAACAAATCCTAGGGCGGGCGTGTGTACCTTAGTTGCCTGCTTATGCTATAGTATGACAGATTGTTATCCGTGTGCATGCACGCACAGGCGTGGCAGTTAATAATAAAGTAACACAAATCAGCATAGCCTCGGCTAGGCCAAGGGAATACCTCAAGAGTTATTTATCAAGTTTCCCTTAAGTAAATAAAAATATTGATAGAGCAGCATATTTTTGTAGCACCAAAAGATAACTAACTCTCTATCTACACACTTTAGAATGAAAGAAAATCAATTAACTAGCGATCAATATCACAATCAAAATTGCACGCTGCATAAGCACATAACGAACGATAACGGACACACGGACGAAGCAAATGCTACAAGGAATGAGAAAACTGTCAGCTTTAAATGCTTTAAATGTGGTTCAGACAGCTGGGAGTTCAATGCTGTGTAGGTTTGATAGGAACTAAAGGTACCCTATCCAAAATATTTGAGGTAGGTTACTACAAGTACAGCTAACTATCAGAATTCAGAAGAGCAGCTGTCAAAAGGGGAGGTAATAAGTACTTTAGAGAGGTAACGTAGAGAAAAGAATAAAGAGAGGACACGTGACGTGACGTTCGATCTCGAATTCGATCAGCTGCTTAATGGGGAGCCAGTGCAGGTCGGAGAGCAACGAGGTGCAACGCGGCAGTTACCACATTCCTGATAGACAAGCTTAGCTGCCGAGGAGTTCTGCAACCAATATAAGTATCTTATTGCACAAACAGGAAGACATGCACATGTGGTGAGTCATAGCAGTGTAGATGGGAGGTCACAAAATATACGGACCAGCTGGGCTGAGGTATATTTATCTAGCAGCCCATATTTTAATAATACAAAACAAAATAACTGAAAGTAGACCGATTTAATTGTGGAGTGATGAGGCCATCTCACGATCGGTCATTTTAAATCAGGTCACCCAAATTCCATATCGAGGCCTGGAGGGGGGAGATGCTGGTTAAACCAAGTTCGATGCTGATGCTATCCATTTCTGAGTGAAATAACTGTGGCATTAGTGACACTATTGCACATAGTTCTCGGTTAATCTGGTAGGTCAGTTAGTCTAAGAACGTCACAGCCATCGCAATGCGAATGTCTACAGTACAAGCTGCAAAGAGCTATAGAGAATTAATATAACTGTATTACTATTTACGTAAACAATCGTCATGATGACTAATTGCTTCTGGCCTCTATACCCCCTACTTCATCGTAGAGCCCAGCCAGCCTCAGTAAGCCGTTCATGAGCCTCTTTAGCTAAAGGTCGTTGGTTTGATTCCTGCAGCGATCGACCCCTTATTGCCTAGTGCAAGCCACGGTAATAGCCGTTAAGGCTCTTCTGTTGCTACACAAATGAGACTGTTGGACCAGCTATATCCGCAATGCCGAGTCACAAAGCCAAGTAGAAAATCGTGATCGAAAGTGTTGAACTCAGCTGTGATATTCAGCAGGGCCAGGGCAGTGACATTCCCGTCATCGTTGCTGCTTAGGCTGTCGTTGGTCACACTGAGGACAGCCATTTCAGTGAAGTGGTGGCGCTTGAATTCTAACTGACCGTTCTTTTCGTTTCGTTCTACAATCTGCTTAGCAACACTTTCGAGAATCTTTGAAAAAAAAGAAGATAAACAGGGCGATATTTTGCTCGGACCTCTGAATCAAATCCAGATTCTTGAAGCATCGGTCAAACGAATGCCAATTTGAACAAACTTTGGCACATGCTCGTTATCCAGAAAAGCTATACAAACCTGCTTAATAGCTGGACCAAGTTCATCTAGCAGTGAAGGCCAATTGGATCTTCGGAATTCTTTTTGCTAGAATTTATTATTGTAGACACTTCGTATTCAGAAACATTGTAAAATTAATTAAGGAAGGTCCCATGTTGCGACCAAACTTTTGTTTTTGTCAGGCCGTTTCACTGAGGCACAAATATGTGAAATTTGTTCAACAAAGATGGCAGAAAATGCATCGGCTGAACCGGTAATTTCCAGGGAGTGTGACCTCTCCGAGTAAGCAAAATTAATTTACTGTCTTATAAATTTGTTTTGGGTCTGACGGCAGGTCTTCAGTTTTCAAATGAAAAAGGAAGCCTTGGACTTGTTTAAGCTTCCATGTGTCGATGAGCGTGTAGCAACTCTTTGCATCGGCTTGTTGACCCTTGACTTGTTGCAGGCTGCACTCACGCTTGCCCTTCGCACGGCAGAGAGTTCAGACAGTTCACAAGTCTTTCGGTAAATTGAGACGACTCTCTATGACTCACTCTGTAGACTGACAGAGCGTAGGGCAGCATGCTCATTGTGAGCACTCGAAAGTTTCGAGCTTATTGCATCGATGAGGGTACCGAAGCCATCGGCATGCTACCATCTCACATAGTAAAGAATGCTAATGCATCGAGAACACTGCTGACTGTCGGTATATGTGATAGGTGCCTTAATAGTGTGCAAGCTTAGAGAATTCTACATCGGCAAGGACGTGTCTCACATTTTAGAAGTGACTAAATATCTATCCGACTAGAATGGGCAGCATTATCTGCTTTTGCTATCAACTATGCAAGTATAAAACAAATTTTTAGATTATTACTTACAAATTCTCACTCTCTTGATTCACGTATGCACCTTTGCATATGCACCTTTGCTAAACTGATGGAAGCATAAAAACTACTTAAACAAGTGTGTGTATATATATATATATATATATATATATATATGTATATACATATATATATATATATATATATATATATATATATATGTGCACATGTATATAAACAACTGTATCTATAGCTCTGGACCAAAACATCCACGTACTTTGAGAATCAAAAAAAGTATGAAACGAAACAGACTATACAAAATAAAGTCCAAACAAACACTACCAAAACAGAGAATATGAGAAAGCAATACATTTAGTGCATGTAGACTGTGCATGCTACCACCTTGGTGTGGCCTCGAGAGTGGAGAGTGGAGTTTTCAGGTTGGGAAGAGGATTCAGTTTGGAGAGCCAAGGGTCCCTTGCCTCCCCTCCCCCAAAGGCCTGGGGAAGTTTCCCTCAGGATATAGGTACTTCTCTCTGTCCAGGGGGGAGGGGCAATTGCCGCTGCCCCCTAGCTCTGCCCCTGTTTTTCCTACAAGTATGAACCGTGCAAAATTAACTTGTTTGGCAGTTTCAGGTTGGTTCACAAGCAATCGGTGTTTTCGAATGATAGTTCTTGGTATTACGATCACAGCATGTCAAAGCATGATATTTGGATGTGCCAGATATTGATCCCTGACCGACGTTGATCGCAAAAAAGCCAGCCTCGGCTCGTGCAGAGTGCAGCCCAGTGGGCAGGAGTCTGCTCGCTTCATATTCCTAAGCTGTGGAAGCTTGCTGCAATGCCCTGCCGCGCCACCTGTCATGCTGGCACTTTGTTTGGCGAAGCACAGCAGCAAATGAACCGCGCTTGGCACCCACCTCCATGCCTTGCTGTCCGACTGATGTCATTTCCACGCTCGCTTCCTCCATGCCAACGTCCCGCTAGTCAAAGGAAACAAGAGGAAACGCACGGTCGCACGGGAGTGAGGCGTGTGGTGTGTGCGCACACGCGCGAGGCCGTGTTTTGATGCTGCTAAAGAGCACTGCTTAAAAAATAAGTATAAGCTGGCTCAACAGCCTCGTTCGTTCGTTCGTAGCGGCAGAGGAGCCTTAATGGCTATCGCCGTAGCTTGCAGAGGGCAATATATGGGTCGCCCATCGCAGGACTTGAACCCACGACCTCAAGGTCGTGAAGAGCGAGCAGCTTGCCCCTGGGCTAGGACCAGGTGCAAGCGCACTTTTTGTGAAATACGTTGGGTTAGAGCGGAAGTCCAAGTTGATCTACTAGTGGCATGGCTACTGAAAGGTAAAAGCCCTTCACAAGTGAGAGTCGCATGCAGCAGGCAGCAACTTTTACTGCCTGCTGCACGAGCAGTACAGCTAGTCTGTGTCTACGCAAGTGTGCGGCTGTTGAATTGGCTGCAAAATTGGTGATCGGCCTTCTTTTGGATAACTTCTGCAATAAATGTCATCAAGCGTTATTGAACTTTATCTACAATCATGGACACGTATAGTAACAGTTGACGTTGAGCCGTCAATTATTGGCCGGGTAATGGAATTTACAAGGCCCAAATCTACATTGTAAATGAAGCTGCTTAAAAATCACAAGTATGTACCTCAACAAGCTGCAAACATGCACCTCGATATAACAACGTTTAACAAGTTAGGACACAATCGTCTATGATGCAGAGATCGGTAAAAAAAATTTGCAGATATGCTGCTTCTGGTTACTTTTGGGTTAGACACGGTTTACCTAACCATATTTTTAACGCTTTCCTTTTGCGTAGAAATCGTAAAGAACTTAGCTAACATATTATTCTTTCGAAAGGTACTCTATACAATTATTCAATTGTTGGACCGATCTTCTCAGTGTTTTCATGACATTTACCCTTAAAGCCCAACCTTGCTCCCATATTCATCAACACCTGTAGAGGCTTAAAGGCTTTTTCAGTAGTAGTAGTAGTGGTACCTCCGGGTTACAGTAGCATAGTCTGGCACAGTCTGGACAGAACCAGTACCTACTTGGACATTTAGACTGCCACTTTGGTGAGCAGTCACCCTTCTTAGAGAAGGGAACACAATGGCATGGCAACCAGCTGTGAAGACGGTCTCCTGAATAAAAATGTACATGGCCGTCAAAAAGGGCACCTAAATTATGAGTTCTCACGATGGTCGCAATCCGGCATTTCCTACTAGCAAAGCTAGGAGGCTTATTCCAACCGTTAAGCTCCTACGTGAATTCACTTTTCCGTCGCTTAGTTTAAAGGATGCTCGTGATCATCAAGGACCAATAAATGTCTGCAAGGCAAGCATTCTTTTTATCAGTCTAGCCTATTCTGAGGGCCGTGTGACAAATACAGCTAGCTGTCATTGGCATAGACGCCATACCCAACGATGTGGGCCTGATCTACTTTCTCCGGAGGCGCTGTAATGTACTCAGGAGATTTTTCTATTTCGAGCTCAAAACCTAAGCACCTTTCGGTATTCGCTCGTTAACCAACAAACTTCTCTAGGGATAAATAGACAACAGCAACGAGCCGTGAACAGACCCCTGGGAAACTCTACGCAGCCAGCGCATATAGGGTCGACTGGATGAGATCTTACCGCCACATGACACGGACTGAGTATGGTAAGATAGGTATGAGTCGAACAACGCCAGTGCTTCATCAGCTAGGTCGGTGGCTGTTCTCAGTAGCTCAAGCAGAAACGTATGATTGATAGTGTCAAATGCTGCCGAATAATCGAGCAGCTCCAATGACGTGACTTTAACACTGAACTCAGTGAATCCAAGGATGTCGTCGAGCATGTGTAAGACAGCGGTTTCTGTGGAATTCAGCGGCTTGATTCTCATCGTCAATCAATCATCCCTGTCACTGTATTCCGAAAACTGCTTAGCAGCAATTTTCGATAATCCGCCCCATACACACAAAGGAATGAGGGAGATGGGCTATAATGAGCGACGGCCTCAGAATCCATTTCTCGGCTTTTTTAAGCATCGATAGGTCAAACGATACCGATATGAATGGCTTTCAAGCATTCCACTACCCAAGCAAGCATCATGCTACGGCTGGGAAACGTGTTTTCCACGAGTAAAGATCCAGGAGGAGTTGTGTACGTAGTCTCAGCAGTTGAGGAATTCTTTTTGCTGGCAACCTGCGAGTGCATGTGCAAGAGGGCCGATGCAGACACAAGACGGGTCAACCAAGTACCTATCTCTGCTGACAGACAACTGGCAGGCAACTGGTTTAACTTAGCTTTTTAACTTGCAGAAGCAATAACACTCTTTTAGTACCTATTAGTAAAAGCCGTCAACTGTTAACCACAAATGGCTAAGAAACGCAACCAAAGGACATACTGCTACGATTGAAAACGTTAGGACATACAGCCATGTAATTAACCACTGGCCACACCGGGTGGAGTGAGATTATACCGACTCTTCATTGCAGGTACGCGTAGGGTTCCCTCATCACTCCATCAGACAGATAAGTGGAAGCTTGCAATTTCTTTATCGGTCATTAGTGGCAGATGGGCTTGTCGGCTCCAATCTGCAACTGCTTGCAAATTCAAGACAGTCTGCATCGTTAAACCTCGAGCTCAGCACAAAAGGATCTGATCGGCTGGTGACGATCGAACCCTGGTTTTTCGCAGTAGCTAACAAATTAACCCATCGCGTTACCTAGGCCCCTGCGACTGGCCAGAATTAAATAGACGGCCATGCAGCTAACCAAGCGGTGGTGGGCCCTGATGGAAATCCTCTTCTTGGCTTCCACGTGTCTCTCCTGAGGTTTTGTACTAGTCATGAGTTTAGCTGCTGCTGTCAAAGGCTGGTTATGAATTCGAGAAAGAATGATTGGAAATCGTCGAAAACTGGCATTAATGTCTTGAAGGCACAAATCAGACTAGAAGAAATCCAGCATGAAGCAAAAAGAATTAAACAAAGCGGCCAACAACTCGGGTTCACCGACAACTAATACCGCAGACAAGGATTTGCCAAAGGTCAGCAGTGATGCTACTGTGAGCTTGCAGATTCTCCGGTATATGCTCACAGAGACTTGTTATAACAAAGCCAAACGCCAGTGGTCCACGGTTGAGGGTGGTTTGGCTGAATCCGGCTGCTTCCACGAGAACAATGGAGTCTTTCAAACAAGTGCAAATCAAATGCTGTTGCTAATTTAATTCACCACTCACATGAGGATTTATCCCCCCCCTCTATTTTCGAGGCTCGTCAGATGACTGCTGCCACTTGACGTCAATGCTCTCTGAAGTCTTCCACTGACATGAGAACTGAACTATTTCACTGTGCCGTGCCAGTGGCGCTTGGGTGAGATCGAAAGCAGTTAAGAAGGAATTTGTGATCCGAATAGTCCGCTTCATAGAGATCCAGAACAGCAAGCAGAGTGACTGCACCCAAGGTATGCATATTTCTGCGTAGGCCGTTGCACGCTAGTGGCAATAATAATATCTAATTCATTTACATATAGCGCCCCAAAAAAACTTAATCTCTATTCAGGCGCTTCACATACGCCTCGGGGCTCGAGCCCACGACCTCGGCCAGACCTTGGTCTCCTGGGCGAGAGCACCTTATCCGCTGGACCGAACCAGCTCGGCAATGCCGACTCTGAGGATTGATTTGCTTTAAAACTTGACAAGAACTGACTCACTGGGTTGGGAGTTTTTATATAGAGTTGTCGCTGGTCTGCCACTACTCCTTCCAATATCTTTGACAGAAAGACTTGTGTCACGACGTCTCCAGACTTGTCCACATTTAAAAAGAAACTAAAAACGCATCTCTTTACAACAACATTTAGTGAGTCCCTGCGATTCGTCTTGTATTTGCTCTTCATTTGCAGCCAATGTAAAGTGCCCAGAAAGAGGTTGAGCTCTCTGAGGGCACAATATCAAGTGTATTCTTATTACTCGATTATGATAACGATACTGGGCAGAAGTTGCGTAAGTTCTTCTGGCCTAGTGCTGCCATCTTTCTCTCAAACACCTTTGGCCAATTCCAATCCGATGGACGCGAAATTCGGAATTTAAGATGGGCTGTGCTGATTTTACATGGTGGACTGCTAATCTTGGCTGTGGATTGGGTAACTACAGCTGTCTTCCAATTATGGTTGGCCAAGTGTCCTGCATCTTTTGAAGGGATTGGCATTCTTTACACTGCACGGTGTTAATAAAGGATTTGAGATTTGTACGAGGTATAGGTAAACAGTTAGTTTCCGAAAAGCAAGGGTACGATGCTTAGCCTGATGGGGGAATAGATCTGATAGGTAGGTTTGAGCCAAAGAATGAAGGGACCTAAAAGTGAGTGACAAAACCTTGAAGTCAATCCTTTGCTTGCCAGTGCAGGTCGGCAAGAAGTGGTGAGATGTGGCAACTCTGACGCTCACGACTGAGAAGCCTAGCTGCAGAGTTTTGCACCAGCTATAAGCGCCTGAGTTCATAGGCCGTTTTGAATCCGTTGATAGTTTTTTGATCTGGAGATGGCCATGTTTTGTTTAAGACTTGTGAAAAACGTGACCATTAGTGTTATAGGTCGTCAGAAGATCAACAGGACAGCTATGGTTGCATCAAATGATAGCTAATTTTACCCTTGTTGCCTGTGCGAATTTGTTTAACGGTCGTTTCATTAGTTCATGAGAATGATAAATAGATGTGCTTTAAGGGGATAAATTCCTAAGGAATTAGTGGCATTAACACGCCGTCCCTTGGACATTCAACCGGGGGGCATAATTCAAACCTTTTTGGATGATGCAGGGACAAGACCTGAAGACAAGGACATATTCATTACACTAGCTGTGCACGTTTGCAACTGACACAACAGGCGTGCGGCAAACGCAAGAAAACTTGGGCTGCAAAGCTGCAGCGCTTTTCTCTTCTGCCTGAGGTCTCTTTCAACGAGCAGGCACTTGTGGCCATGAAAGGGGTGATTTCTACATGGGCGGAGCCACGTTTGCAGCAACAGACAGTGCCGAGCTAGTGAAAAGCCAGGCCAGCAAGCGGTACACCTGCCGGAGGCAGATCCCAGCACTCAGCAGAGACCTCGGACACGACCTCGATCACTCCCAGGGGCTTGCTAGGAGTTGGATGCTTTTGCCCAGAGTCTCAGCTTCATTGCCGGATGGCTAGCTGGCAAACGCGCCCGTGCATATGCATGCCATCGCATGCCAAAAAGGCTGCCTTATCTCAGACTCAAACACCGTCCTGTGAGAAAATTGTGTCAATTGCCCGCTCACGAGTATTGTTGGCGGTTCCCTTAATTTAAAGCCGAAGCTGTTAGACGGTGGAGGCACAGTGGATAGCTGACCTGATCCATCCGGAGGTAGTGGCTTGCCTCCCTTGGCCAATACATCCGACACTCGGGACAACGGGAACGGCCGGCCACTGCTATCTGTATTCAACCCACCGCAGAAGACAAAACATGTCGAACAACCACGAAATCAGATAGGCGGCTTGTCGGCTCTCAGGAAACCGGATCTGCATCAATGCAACACCAGGATGGCAATAGCTCAGTCGGCCAGCCACCATCTTATGCATGCTCGGCTCGTCATGAGAGGAGAAAGGAAAGAAAGAGAGAGGAAAAGACCGGAAGGAATGAGAGAGAAAGAGAGGGGGAAAGAGAGAGAGAGGGGAGAGAGAGGGGAGAGAGAGAGGAGAGAGAGAGAGAGAGGAGAGAGAGAGAGAGGGAGAGAGTAAGAAAGAGAGAGAGAGAGAAAGGGGGAGAGAGACAGTCTGAGACGAGAGGGGAGAGCAAGTGAAGAAAAGAGAGAAGGAGGGAGAGAAAGAGAAGGGGAGAGAGAGGAGAGAGAGAGAGAGAGAGAGAGAGAAAGAGAGAGAGAGAGAAAGGGAGAGAGACAGTCTGAGACGAGAGGGGAGAGCAAGTGAAGAAAAGAGAGAAGGAGGGAGAGAAAGAGAAGGGGAGAGGGGGAGAGAGAGAGAGAGAAAGAGAGAGAGAGAGAGAGAGAGAGAGAGAGAGAGAGGGAAAGAAAGGGGGGAGAGAGAGTAAGAGAGAGAGAGAGAGAGAGAGAGAGAGAGAGAGAGAGAGAGAGAGAGAGAGAGTCAGAGAGGAGAGAGAGAGAGAGAGAGAGAGAGAGAGAGAGAGAAGGGTCGCCAGTCCCTGGCAGCCTGTCCAGTCCAGACCACCAATGACCGACCGATCGATCCTCTAGATAGAGCTCGATCCAGCCACTGGCAAGCAATTTTTGACCGGCAGTGGTAATCAATTGGCTTGCCTGGCATTGGGCAGGCCAGCTGCCTCAGTAGCCCGACCTGGTCCAACCTGCCTCTAGCACATGTGCACCCAGCTTCCAGCTGCAAGTTGGAGGCACCGAGAGCCATTGCTCCACGTGCACGTGTGCCGAACGGCTAAGATACTGTGCTGGCCAACCCATCCGATGACCAGGAACGAAATTAGGATGGCCGGGCTCAACTCAGTCAGGAGTCCGGGCCCAATGTGAGCCTGCCCGGGGTCGTTGTCTTTGCTCTGGCACCCAAGAATGATCTCGAGGCTACATGGGAATAGAATAATTACTTATCGATCATTTTTTTTATACACTCGCCAGTGCACACACACACACACACACACACACACACACACATCTCGTGCTCTGGCCAGCTGTCAACACACCACAGCAGATAAGAATGAGAGACAGATCACCATCCTGGTAAAGAATGACAGAACAGAGACAACATCACTACCAGCCGAGGCTCCAAACATGACCCTGGATGCATAATGAGCTGCCGATGTGGCTGGCCACGGGAGTGCAGCAGCCACCACGAGCCACAGCCTACCGGCCGGCAGCACACAGCCAGCCAGCCAGCCAGCAGCTGCTGCAGTAGCTGCTGCTGCTGCTGATAGTGCTTCTGTGGCTTAGGTTGCTGCTGCTGCTGCTGCTGCTCCAACGACAGCTGCTTTTATCACTACTCTCGATGCTACCAGTGCATCCGCAAATAATTTCTGGATTTTAACCCTGAACCCCCAGCTGAATGCATATGCAAGTAATTTCAGGCTATGTGCATTACCCGAGCACGACCAGGCTACGGACTCGGACGGCTTGCAGCAACAACCATCCAAGCCGGAGTTCACCTTGCTAGCAGTGCTTAAAAGGGCAGACACTGCAGGCCATTTCGAGGCAACTGCTGCAAAGACCTCGGCAAAGGCCTGGCCGGCATGCTATCGATGGGCTGGTCGAGTGTTCAGCACAGGCAAGGCAGCACGGAGCAGGGCCTCGCAGCTCCACAGCCTGGCTACCTTGAGAGGCGAGGTAGCGGTGGCAGTGGTGCGGGGTGCCCCATTGCCACCGGTAGCCTCGTCGGCGTCATCGTCCGGCCTGCTCATAGTCAGCGTGCCCAGGATTCGCTGCCTGTGCTTCTCCAGAGCCGACTGCAAAGTGCTCCTGCAAACGTCAATGCGTGGAGATTGAATTGGCATAAAGCATAAAGCAATCATCGCATCGAACGCGACATGGGCGACTTGGCGCGGCACGCTTCTGATAAGCAAGTGGATGCTACGTACAGCTAACGAGCAAGCAGCACCAGCTTAATGTAAGTAAGCCCATCGACGACGATCGGCCAATCAAGGAGCCCACAAGACAGCGGCCTTTTAGACTGATGGCTCTTATTACATAAATAAACTGACTAACGAGCTGACGTGACAGTTAAGGGTGCTCGCCAAGATCCGGGATTTTACCAATCACGAGTGATTTCGTAACAGGCACAGCCAAGATGCAACTTGACATGGGCACGACTCGAAAAGAGCGGGTCATGTTCAAAGCAGAAGTTTTTAAAAAATGCCTCGCCTCTTTTCAGGGTGTGTGTTCTGCAAAAATCTCATTTTTTTCAGCAACACTTGAGGATTGCTTGGCTGCACATTACTGCAAGGCACGTGAATAATCCACCGGATTCTACCGGCTGCCGAGCTGAATCCAAGGTACAAATTCTCGGCCGAATCTCGGCCATCTTGCAGCCAAGGAGTAGATAACACCTACCACTGGCTACAGCAGCCCAGTCAGGACAGCCTCTGCCCACCAGTCCCTAGCTAACCTAGTAAACTGCAACACTATAAGCAGCTGCACCTGAGCTGTACCTGAGTGCAGCCGTGAAGTCGTCTTGCATGCCCTAGTATGTGGTGCAAGTGTGTGTGTGTGTGTGTGTGTGTGTGTGTGTGTGTGTGTGCTCTTGTGAGCACTCGAGTAGGTGCAAAAGGCTGAGCATGCTCACGTGGGTGCCTGGGTGGAGGGTCTGCTAGTGCAGATCTGCTAGTGCAGATCTGCTAGTGCCTCCACCCTAAACCTTTTCACCTAGCATCGTTGTCCGGCTGACATCCAACGAGGTAAGGTGCTCACTCTTCACGAACGATGGCACGATTTCGAAACCTGCAGTGGGCAATCCTGTATTGCCAACTGCAACCAGTGGCGATGTAGCCGTTGAGGTGCTTCTGCCGCTACACGAATGAGGCTGTTAAATCAGCTAATATTTCAATTTATTTATTTTTTATTTATTGTGAGGGGCCACCCGAAGACGCAGGAGCATATAGCTGCTAGGAACCAGAGCAGGCAGGTGGTACTCCCGGGAGACGATCTGCTAGCAGAAAAACGTGCAGCACGCGATAGCAACTCCCCACTGCCGAAACTCGCAAGCTATCACAGGCCGTCTCAGACCAGGCCGATCCATCGTTTGCATCCGGAAGGCCAACCTAGCATGCCCGGAAGTCAGCTGAATGAGGCAAAAGTTGTCGTAGTGAGTGTAGCAGATTCCTCGCAAATCGCCGATGAGTTGCCTTCATAGAGGGTCTCACATAACCGATCGACTGGGCTTAGCCGACTGGGGATGGGTGTGAATGAGGACAGCGTCTGCTTGCTCAACCCCCCCCCCCACCCCCCATTGGCCCAGAGGTGAGGTGCTCATGCTTAAAGAGCCGGATCATAAGTTCTAGTCCTGCAGAGGGAGGCAATCTGCCCACTGGTGGAGTCGTGGCAATAGCCTTGAGGGACTTCTGCAGCTGTATAAATAAGGCTGCTGAATCAGCCACCTTAGCTTACTTTGATCTTTATCCAAGACTGAATCGAACGCAGCCTCGATTGAGACTGGCAGCTCCGGGCACTTCTTTCAGGCTGCTCCTGCCCTCCGCTTCTTGACTTTCTATTTGCCCTACTGCTGCTGGCCAAACGGTGGCTGGCACCATAATCAGCAGCAGCCCGGCAGCGTGTCGAGGGAGGAGCCCGTGTGACGAGTCGTCCATCAGACAGCTCGAAAAGGGAAGGAAGGCAACAACACAGCTGATCCTCAAGCTTTGCTGAAATATCAGACCCATCAGCTAGTGCCCGGTAACTCCTTTTTGACGATCGCCTATGCAGCTCAGCAGGCAGCTGCCTGGTTGGCTGAAGCAGCAAAGGCAGCTGCCTGCTGCCGGTTGCCAGCTGAGCCCAGCCATCCTCCTTCAGCCTGCACGAGCCGCGGTGCTGCTTCAGCCAGCCATGCGAGCGAGGCATTCCTAGCGAGCGATCCACTGGCACAGCCGACAACCGCAGGAGCTTGCATAGGAGCTGGCCATGACATCTGACAGCATCCACCGGTAATTTCAGGTCAGCTGCAACACCCAGCAGCTTGGGCAGTTAACCAGCCCAGGCTGCTGGGTGTTGCAGCTGACCTGCCTTCCAAGGGTCGACAAGCTCGCATTCCAATCATATGCACTTTGCCTTTTGTTGCCATCGACTGCAGCTCCAGACTGGCCGACCGAGCACGTGACTGACCGAGCACGTGACTGACCGAGCACGTGACTGACCGAGCACGTGACTGACCGAGCACGTGACTGACCGTGTGCACTGATGGGCCAAGCAGTGCTGGAGTCGTCACAGGTGCTGTGGTGACAACCGATGAGTCATGCAAAGCTTGACTCAGAACTAGTGGGCAGAGATATGAGGTGATGTCTGTATGTATGTATGTACATACATATACATATATATATATATACACTTGTGTGTGTATGCATATATATGTGTATATATATATGTGTATATGTATATATATATATATATGTATATGTATATATATATATATATATATATATATATATATAAGTACATATACACATACTATGTGTGGTCATACCTGCACGCACGTTCCACCGTGCAGCTGGTAGCAGTGACGATTTGCACTCCCACTAGCCTGACTGGCTGGCTGTCTTTCACGAGTGGCTTGAAGCCATCATCGACGCTACAGCTGCTGCTCTTCGACGCGATCCGATCATCGATCCGATCATCGTGCCCAGAGTGCCAGGGTGCAAACGGCACATCTTTTGCTCAAAGGCTGCAGCATCGGCTCAACGACGATGCAAAAGGTGCTTTCATTTGCTGAGGGGCACAAATGCCTTTGTCCGAACGCAGCAGCAGCAGCGAGGCGTCGACTCTCGCCCGGCCTTTCCCGGCACTGCCGAGCCCGGAGTCGTCGGTCACGATGGCCCAGACAGGCAGCGAGACGATTGCATTGCGCCAGCTGCACCAGCATAGCTGTCCCCACGACTTCGCAAACGAGTTCAACGATTGCAGGAATTGCAAATGTGCTAAGGAATATCTCCGTTGTGCGTGTTCGCGCAAAGAATTTGCACGTGCGCCTACATGAGTTAAGACAGGCTTCAAGAGCAAGGCCAAACGTTCTCAGCAGAGACCGGATGCACAGAGAACAATGCTGATTGCAATGTCCATGGGTTGACCACTTACGAGTCACTGCAGTTACATGGCAATAATGGTGCCGACTCCTCCATCAGTTCTGGGGAGGTAGAGAGGGCGTAGGGAGTCAAGAAAAAGAGAGTGAGAGAGAGTGTGTGAGTTTGAGTGAGTGAGTGAGTGAGTGAGTAAATGAGAGGTGAGAGAGAGACACAAAGAGAGAGATTGGGGAGAGAGGGGGAGAAGGGTGCTTTCATGTAGTAATTAGAGAGGCGACAGGCCTATAGGTCCAAATGGGAGAGTAGAGCTCCCACTGTACAAAGGAAGACAGCCCCTGCCATAATGTCAGAGGAAGCCTTGCCAGATGCCTTGGCCTTCCTTTACTCTGCTACTTAGCCAGCTCGCTTTCTCGTCTAGACCGACGTTTGGTGCACACCTTGGAGCCAGGTGAGGAGGCCAGCGATTGAATCGGCAGGGGACTCCTTGAAAACAAACGGCACGTCAGACGCAACAGAAAAACTGGCAAGAGATAAAAGCAGGGAGAAGCAGGTGCGAGAGAAGAATATGGGGGCAGCAGCTCAGACAGAGGCAGGTCAGGTGAGGGCAGGGCACTACCAGATCGAGCCGGAAGACCACAGCAGATGCTAGCCACCCAGCCAGATTAGACAAGCATCAATCAGACAGCAGCTGACCCAGAATGTCTCGGCTAACAGATGGTTTTCATACAGCCAAAATTAGTAAGCATTTTCGGAATTCAGGAGCCACTACCAGGCAATGAAGGAACAAGAATGCATCAGCCTCGACGTCGGACTTCGACACAGGTAGAACTGCACCACAGTGGCTGTGCTGTGTTCAGGGCAAGGGGAGGGAAGTGGTCGAACAAATACTCAAAGTAATTAACGAACACTGCAACAAACTTCAGCACGATATCCAGACCGACATCGAGGCTCTGCGCAGCCGGTGCTGCCAGGCAGCTGGCTGGCAGCTCGATCATGAGCCTCGATCGTGAGCCTCGATTAAAGTAGCATCGATGCTTCGACCTCGTCCACCAGTGGAATGCAGAGGCAAGCACACGTGTGTGCAACTGCAGGCAGAGCTATAAGGCAGGTGACCTAGAATGATGGTGATCCAGCCCGACCGTACCCTGTGCACTTACTTCAACAAAAGCTGCCCCTTACTCAATTCAGCTGACCGAAATAGACAGAAGTAGACACGGAGGCAGGCGAATCTGCTCGACGAGTTTCGGTCTCAGTGAAGGAAGCACATGAGTAACAAACTGAGCCCAACAAAACAGAGCATAATTGTAGGCAAAGACCTGCGAGAAGACAATGATACGATGCACGAGCCCAAAATAAGGCAGTCGTGGTGGATTCAGACAGGAAGAGACAAGGACAATGATATGCAGACAACGAGAGTGATGGGTAAAAGAGAGTGACAGAAGGGGAGGGAGTGAGAGAGAGAGAGAGAGAGAGAGAGAGAGAGAGAGAGAGAGAGAGAGAGAGAGAGAGGGAGAGTGAGAGGGGGGAGACAGACAGACCGGCAGGCCAGAAGACACAAGGACAGTCTGACTGAGGAAATGAGACAAGTTTCGAGAAAAGCTTACAGTGGCCAAAGCTATCTGAAATCATGGTGAGGGAGAGAGGTTGAACGAGCTACCATCTACTGTCTGATGAGGCATGAGGTGAACGCCTCTGCTGGGCAATCTATAACCGGCTGACAGAGTATGGCTGAGCAGGCACGGCTGAGAGATGCCGGCAAGCTCTGCGACAGAAGCAGACCGGAAGGTATCTCCGGCCGACCGTAGCAGACGATAGATTGCTATTTTTAACGAAGCCAAGTGAAGGAGGCCCGAGAGCCAGCCGGAAGCTGTGCACAAGCTGCACAGCGAGTGCTTCTGCTGCAGGATCTATCAGTCTCTTCATATCTCTCTCTCTCTCTCTCTCTCTCTCTCTCTCGCTGTCTCTGTCTCTGTCTCTGTCTCTGTCTCTCTCTCTCTCTCTCTCTCTCTCTCTCTCTCTCTCTCTCTCTCTCTCTCTCTCTCTTTCTCTCTCTCTCTCTATCTCTCTCTATCTCTCTCTCTTTCTCTCTCTCTCTCTCTTTCTCTCTCTCTCTCTCACTCTTTCTCTCTCTCGTTTTTACACACACACTCCCAGGCACCTTAAGAGTGGGTCACTAAGAAGTGCGGCACGCCGGGCCAAGCCGAGTGTTCCCCTACCCAGGCCCTGCCGAGCACCGTGCCGGATGTTTGACCTCCTTGTCTACTGCGGTGTCACGATATCAGAGCACGAGGGTCCATGGGTTGCGAAAAAACAGCGGCCGGTCACAGCAGCACTCATAGCATCGTGGCATGTCTCGGAGGCATCTCTGAGAGGCCTCACACACCTCAGACACGGAAGGAGTGGTCTCGCTGAACTGCCTCGCTGTCTCGGCATGCCGGCACGCCTTTCCTGAGCGTGTCAGCCAGCGAACTCACGCGGACCCTGGTAGGCCCCTAGCACCGAGTGTGTCGCACCGCACCCTGCTGCATCGCCACAGCAATAGCTGCGGCGATGGCGATTGATGCAGAGGAAACTGGTGTCAATCAATCGAGCAGAAGAAGGATGCACTGCCGACAAAGCCGAGAAGGCGCGCACCCATCACCTCTTAAGGCAGGCACGGTCATCGAAGTGTGCTAGTCAGTTGCCTACGCCGTCTCCAGAGCTGATGTGTGTGCAGCAGCATCACCATTGGATAACCTATCGAGCGACTTGACCCTGCCCGTGGCGACTCCTCTATGCAAATGCGACTTATTAATGATATTTATAATAGTAATACATTTGTATATCCCTCTCAGAGAACTTAATCTCTTTCTAGGCACTTTACATTCTGTAAACTTGCGTGATAAATTCGACACACGTGAAGAACGCATAGTCAGTACTAAAAGAGGCACACATCCCAAAAGAGTGCTGTGAGGATCTGATGAAAACGTAGGCACGCAAGTCTCCCTAAATTGCATGAATACCTATGCATAGGCTTGCACAGTTACCGGTGCGTGCAGCACTAGCAGCAGCAGTAGTTGTAGTAGTCAGACCAAGGGTCAAGACCCCTCAACTAGGCCACTGCACACTTTCCCAGGCGAGCCATCAAACGTGCGGCTGCAGCACAAACTTGAACCCCAGCCGCGCAGAGCGTTCAGACAGCTCGACAGAGCAGCCCACCACGCGCAGCTACGGCCGGGCATGGCAGCATCACACGATGCACAGTAATGCCAGCAGCCAGGTCGCTTGGAGCCTGCATTCCAGAGTCGGTCGGCTGGAGGCTGAGTCGGCTCCTGAATGCCACTACAAATGATTTGTGTCACAAATCTCCACTCTATTTTCCTAGGTCGGAGCCCAGGGATGAGATGCAAGTGCCACGAGTTCTAGGTCACGGGTTCAAGTCCTACTGTAGGCCATCGCTATAATTAGCCTCCAGGGCTCTTTTGCCCCAACATAAAGGAGGCTGTCGAACTAGCTGACCCCCACTTTTTACTTCCGGGGAAGTCTTACCTAACCGAGCATAGCCAAACATAGGAAACACACAGGCTAGCCAGCCAAACGGGCATTTAAATCGGGCAGACTAAGCTCTGTTAATGTACGATATTCTAAAGGCAATGGTGGATAAGCGCAGCCGTTAATCTGCACTGCCTAGTTGTCCCAGCATTGCTCCAATCATTGGGCAACATTTGAAAGCTGAACGGCTGCCTTGCCGAAGTCTAAGGCCCAGCTTATTGATGTGCTGCGGTCTTGGCAACTCTTAGAGGCCACGCTTAGCAGCAGGAGTTGTCACTGCCATGCGAACTTTGGTCATTTGGGCAAAGCCTGCTCGGCACAGGAAGAAAACTCACGTTG